>JAJOOD010010204.1:0-40396 GCA_029582525.1 Solanum tacnaense | reverse complement strand
TCCTTCAGCTGTCTCTACACATCCGCACCTGAACGTCTTTCCTGCAAAACATGGTAAAAACACATAAAAACCAATATAAAAAGGCCTTAGACACACACAACTAGTAAGTGAAACGTATTAGAAATACCGTAAACTCACGGTATATCAGGTGTTCCAAGTCACCTTTCTTTTTAATCACTAATCAAAAGGAAATGACTCTTTATTTTTGGTCTGCAAACTAAAAAATTCGGGTAAGGAATTATGTTGGCCGAGGGGAAGGTATTAGGCATCCCTCGAGTCCCATGGTTCTAGCATGGTCGCTTTTATCAACTTATACTTGACTTAAATTATTTTTGGATATATTATTATGGGCCATGATTTGTTCGCATTTATATATTTTGTTGAACTTTTATTTGGTCTCAACCTAGATGCATAACTACATTCTTGATCTTTACACTTAGAGGCATACTTGTCTTTCTTCGCATCGCACCTAATAATTTTATCTACAAGTCTTATGTTAAATTAATGAAAGTTAATTATATTTCTTAGACAAGGTGCGTCACCGCATCCTTTAGTTTTTTTTATGGCTCGAGAAAGATGTGTAACCACATTCTTAATTGAAAACAACTTTTGAAGCGGATCATATATTTTTATATTTTACCTATTACTAGAAAGTTTAAGCATATTATTAGTGATTAAACTACCTCTACTATTTATATTTATAAACACTATTTACATAATAAAACTCTAAAATCTTAAACAAATATAAAGTTATTTCATATTAAAATTTGACATAGATGCATTTATATTTTTAGTATATTTACAGATCATGACAAAAAACATTAAAAAAATAAAAAAATAAAAATTGTGTAACTCTTCATTTCTTAATTTTCCTAGGATGAACATTTTTAATTTTAGATGAAGTTGACTAAACAACCTTTTAGAATATATTTTTTAGGTATTTGATAATTTTGATTGGATGCAAGAGATACTTAATTAATAATAGCATATGGTACAAGATGAACAACAATGAGATTAAACACACATAAAATTCGAGCAACTTCATAAAATTGAAATCAAGTATTATATAATCATGAAAATTAAATAATACAATAAAAATTAAATGGTACCTCTTGCGAAAATTCATATTCACAAAAAGGAAACAATCCTAATAAGGAACCACAAACTCGAAATCACGAAATGGAACCTCGACCTCAGATTTGTTTGTGAGTGAAAGAAATATAAAGTGGGGGTGATTTTGGCTGCTGATTTTTCTTCTTTTTCTTTTTTGTTGTGTGACGTATGTGTTTAGGATAGTTGCTTTTTTTTCTTGTTTTTGTGCCCGTCTCTCTGTGTGTGGGTGTGTATTTGTATTGTAGTGTAGTAGTATGTATATAGGTGTAGGGGAGTAGAGTGGGGTGTGTGGGTAGTGGAGGAAAGTGTAAGTGGGTAATGGGGTAAGTGTAGGTGGGATGGGGTAGTTGGGTAGTTTAGGCTATTATATTTTTTCTCATAGAAGATTGTCTGCTATTCATCATATTTACCCTATTGAACTAGTCTGTGGTCCGGCTCGTAATCGTGCTGCTTCTTTACATACCATACCTTCTATTATAACTGCTGATCAAAGTAAACTTGTTAATAAAATACGACCAAGATACAAGATCTCTGAAGACTGTCGGTAATCCGAGTGGTCATCTTCAATCTAGTTTAGCATTTGAACTCAAAGAATAAATCTGTATCAAAATATTGATGATTGTATGGAAGGATCTTATCCTTTACATGAGCAAGGGGCCTGTCAACATTTAATGCATATTGTTATTGAGCCTATGTGTCTAGCAGTTCTAATCGGGTATAGGCGCCCTTTTTTCTCCTCAATGGGATTAGAACCACGGCTGGCTAGACAAAGTCACAAAGACAAAGCCAATAACAATAGTATCAAATATGATTGTACCACTATCTCAGAACCAAATCAAGAAACCATATATAAATTTATTTATATTTTGATAAAGTCTAGATTTTTCATGGTTTATATAAAAGTGAAGTTAGTTATCCGACATAGATATGAATCTTTAGTCGGACATAGTCACGGCTCAGATCGAAGAAATACTAAAAGATGTAATTAAAAATAATATAATACCTTATAACGATGGCTGACTCCAAGTCCTATGAGAGAACTATACAAGTTTTATTTACTTCCGGTCAGTATCTCGTGAACTCAAACTTTACAAATTGAGAGCTTTACAATTGGAGAGAGAGAAGTAGAGAGAGAAGGGTTTCTAAGCTGCTCCCTAATGAAATGAAAAACAAACTTACTTATAGAAAAATAAAAAAAACATTTAGAATCTTTGTACAATATTGTTGGGTCCCATCTGTCCCCTAAATAGTGTATCTACTGTTGATCAACAGTGTATCTACTATTGATGATGGCTTTTTATTGTAGAGATGTCCTTACAGTTTGTCTTTTTCCTTTAATTTTCAGAGGAAATCCTTCATCTTTCTCAGAGTATCTTTTGACGTAGCTACTTCAACAGGTTGAGCTTCTTGGATATCATCGGTAGCGTCTTCGCTCGTTTCACTTCTCATAGAAGTGTACAATTTTTCGTATTGAGTGATGTTGAGAAGCAGACTTCCCTTGACTTCTTCTAAATAGTTGTTGATCATAGCTTCTTTATCTCCATCTTGAACGGAGATTTTCCTGGCAATATGCCTGACTGAGCTATCAGCAATTACTCCTTTTTGGGGAGTAATACCATATTCGTGGATCCTTTTTGCAATAAGATCCAACAGTTCTTACCCATATAATGTTTTTGTTTTGGGATCCTTTTTCATCAATTTATCCCAAAAATTATTATAAAAAGTTCTATATAAGCAAGGAATTTGTTCCTCGGTGAATCCCACTTCCGGGGTCCATTTATGAATCCAAGGGACGGAAAATTCAATTCAGAAGTAAATCTGATCTATTTTCTCTAGATAACAGATATGATATGTATTGTATAACTCATTAAGGTCTGGTGAAACTTTAACCCAGTCTTTATATAATTTGAGAAAGGGATCCGGTAAAAAATTTATAGTTGGGCCGTGGTATGACCACCAATTTAGAAACGAATTAGAAATTGGTCATGCAAATATCTTTGCACATAGTTTCATAAACCACGTATGTTTATGTCTCTCATTATTATAATAGACGACTTTATCAAAGGCCTGAATATAGTCCCAGTATGTGAAACTCATAGCTATTTTGTTTAGGCTGATCTGTCTTTCTTTCATGGTGGAGATACCCCAATTTTCAACATATATAATTTGCTTAATTATCATTTTTGAGAAGTTATAAACATTCTCACTTGTATTGTAGCCTGAAAAGCGTTGAAATTCAACCCTACCAGTGCTTATCAGAATGGTTTCGTAATATGATCGAGTTTTGTATGACTCACCCAGGAATATGAACCGTTTATTAGGTATTGCTGGAATATCTTCCAGGGTTCTTCTTTTCTCTGAATTTCAGAGTTTTCTAAAAGAAATATCCTTTCTTTCTTTGATACCTTTTCATAAGACTTGATGTCATCATTGTCTTCTTTGTCTATTGATGCAAAAGTATCATTTTTCTTTTGTGACAGATAAGCCTGTAGTTGTGCATATAACGGACTGTCATCTGGAATATCTTCCAGATACACTGAAGAATGTGCTGAAGATGACACCTCACTTTGGGAGATTCTTGAGTTTATCAAACTCCTTCTTCCCATTTGCATAACTAGGGTGTTAGAAGAGGATCCATATGATGATCATGGGGATGAGCTTCCCCTTTCTCTTGTATTATTTCCCCTACCTCTGCCCTTGGTTACCCAAGGAGGGTCCATCATGCAAACATGACACTTTGCTTTATTCGGATGTATCATAATAATCACTGTAATAATTATCCTCATCGATATTGACTATTTCTTCATAATCATGTGTAGAGAAATCTTCTCTAATAATATCATTGATAATTTCACATAAAATTAATTCCTGCAAATCTTTATTAAGAGGAATTATTTTTAAAATAGTAACTAAAGTTTTCTCATCAATGAAAGTTGTATAAAAACTCATTGTAAATTTAAATATTCTCTAGATAGAATATCCGTAAAAGAGTTATCACTTCCCTTCTTATATTGGTTCTCAAAATCAAAATGAGCTAACTGGGTCTGCTACCTAGCAAATATTAATTTTGATGCATCATGTTTAAAATCTTTATTAAACATATACTTAACAGATTGAGCATCAGTGTTTATTAAAATCTTTTGATTATATAAATCATGCTGAAATTTTAACACGCATTTGACGATGGTTAACATTTCATGAGCCACCGTAGCATATTTCTTTGGGGCCTCACTCCATTTCCCATAATGAAATCTGATCAAATATTCATTTTTGTCGTTGGGATTAATTTGTTTTAATATCCCACCATAACCAATATTAGACGCATCTGTCTCAATAATTTTTTGCCAAGCAGGGTTAGCAAGAGTTAAGAAGGTAAAGATTGAACACGAAGTTTAATATATTTTACAAAAGTGGTATGCCTATCAGTACACACTGATTTATGATCCTTTTTCAGCCTGTCGTATAAAGGGGTCAAATCATGAGATAATTTTTCATAAAAAGGGGATATGTAATTTAAACTCCCTAAAAATCTTTGTAATTGAGTCATATTAGTGATAACATCAGGAAATTTTGATGCAAAGTCTATTGATCTTTGAATCGAGGTAACTTTCCCTTGACAAATATGATGTCCTAGAAATCGAAGATCAATTTGGAACAAACTCATTTTTGGTTTAGAAATGACCAAACCATTTTGTGTAACAATTTTTTTACAGATATCAAGATGCTTAATATGCACTTCAAACGTTTTTGAGAATACCAAAATATTATCAATATAAACAATGATAAAATCCAAATATGGGTTGAAAATATCAATCATGATTTTCTGAAATTCAGATGGAGCATTTTTCAAATCAAATGACATAACATTTCATTCATATTGTCCAAATGGGACATTAAAAGTTGTTCTATAAGTATGCTCTTTAAATATTTGGATCTGCCAATATCTTGATTTTAAATCAAATTTTAAAAATATATTGGCATCATATAATCTAGACAATAAATCTCTTTTGTTTGGAATAGGATACCTAATCCATTTTAAATATTTATTTAAAGGTTTATAATTGATAACCAATATAGGGACACCTCGTTCCCTTTCAGCAGCATTGTTAACATAAAATACAGTACAAGACCAAGGTGATTTTGAAAGTTTTATCAAACCCTTTTGTAACAAATTATCAATTTCCTTTTAGCAGAATTCTACCAATTCAGTGTTCATCTGACAAGGGCGAGATTTAGTAGAAATATCATTCTCAAAGAAATCATCTTCATATGGAAGAGTAACAATATACTTTTTTCGATTCCAAAAAGCACTAGTATGATCGGCACAGAGATCAACTGCAATTTGTTCAGAAATTAATTTCATTTTTTGCTGTACTTTGGTGGATTTCAAAGTATCAAATATATTTATGCTAAACAATTCTAGTTGCAAAGAGTCAACATGCCTTTGTTTCATATTAATCAAAGCATTAATATCACGAGAAATAGGGTCAGTGATAAAAGTATAACTAATATCTTTGTCTTCATAAGTAGCAGAAAAACTTTTAGCATTTATGCTAGTATAAGGATAAATAGCATTTATAAAATGGGTTCCAAGTATAATTGGAGGGTATAACTGATTTTTAACCTATAAAAAGAAATACGGAATGCAAACTTTATTTTGGCACATGCGAGTATTAGGTAATTTATATTTTATATCTAAAGCATGTTCAGAAGCAGATTTAACCATATGAATTATTTTTTCAAAATATTTAGTAGGTACAAGACCTTCTTGAATACAACTAACATCGGCTCCACTATCAATCATGGCAATATCAGTTATTGAAAAACTATTATCAATCAATATGTTGCATTTAACATACCATTTATGAGCAGTAAAAATTTGCATATTTCCTAAAAACATACCTTGTCTAGGATCAACATTAAAAGGTTTTGCAAGAGTATTTTCTTCAACAATGTTTTTACCTTTGTTATTAACAGTTTCTATCTGAGTAAGTCTATGATCACAAATCATTTGATTTCGTTTAAGAGATTTAATATCATTTTTCAAATTTTCAATTTCATTTTTCAAATCATCACAGGTAGAATCTCTTGTAGAAGTAGTTTGTTTATTAAGTCTGATTAATTTCAGACAATGAATAATGTGCAGCATATTCAAATTCAAAATCATTCTTTTGTTTTTCTGAATTTTTTGAAGAACTTGAACTAGCATTATTTGAAGCCAAATGAATAATTTCTCTCGAAGATCATTATCAGTGACCTCCTTTAAAAGTTCTATCACATTATTAGAAGTGATAGTATTTATATTTAAATCTTTAAATTGAGATTGTATTTTATAAAATTCATCATTTTCACAAGAACAAATATCACCATGACAAGAATTGCAAATATTCATTTTATCATGCTGATTACTATCAGATATATCAAGCAAATCAACTTCTTCTTCAGAACCTGAATCAGAATCAGAATCATAATCAGACTCAGAACCAAAAGTGTAAAAGAAACTATAAACCTTATCATGAACTTCTTCATCAAGTTCTACGGATTTCAACTTTTCAAGCTTACAATTCGATGCTATATGACCGAAATTTACACATCTATAGCACTTGATTTTAGCGAGATCTCGCTCGGACCTATTCTTGGTAAATCTATTAGACTTACGTAAGGCTTTTCAAGCATTGCGTTCTTCCTTAGATCTATATCTAGACCTCTTTTTCCTGTAAGGTTTATCAGGATTAGAGTATCTAGAATCTCTATGTTTCTTCTTCTTGCTATTAGCAGAAGTATCAGGTAAACCGTACTGGGTACAAAAGTTTCCTAGCTGAGATCTTTCTTTAAGCTTCTCCATCTTAAGTTGTCTAGATAACTTCAATTCATTGCACAAATTTATACCTTCTTAAGTGCAAACTCCTATCAGCTTACCATAAGTATAATCCTTCTAAGGAAATTCACCATGATCATTCCTCAGAGTTTTTCTAACTCTTTCTGCAAACAAAGGGGGAAGGCCATCTATCAACTTAGCTTTCTAATGCTCATAACTATTTTCAGGCAATTCCATCACCCTACTCATATAAGTATCTTTATACCATCTAAATTATCCTAAGGTTCTACAGCGTAGACCATTTAATAGGGTACGAACAGTCTCATACTGATTGGTAAATCTACCATTAAAATGTTCTAAAATGGTTAAGACTAAAGTATAAACAGCGTCTTCTCTACTTTTCACTAGAGCATGCCCAAGTTATCAACACCTTCGTTATCAACAATAGCATTTATCACCACTGCTTTTTGCTCAATACTCATATAATTATCCTACCAACCTCTGAGTTGTCCAGTAAAACCTATAATAATCATTTGGCAAATATTTTTATCTATATTTTTAACACTTTTACAGATAGTTGCATACATAAGCATTCTATGAACAAGAATAGTTAACTGTCTATCAGTCAAACCATCAAGATTCCATTCATATATTTCAGACCCACTATAAGAGGTATTAGTCTGATTCTAGTATTGTTCCTCTATTAACACATCTTGAGGAGTTGGTCTGGAATAATAATAGGTATACATGCTAGGTTTATGGGCATACTTAGTATTACTATTCTTTTTACTATAACCATGAAGTTTATTAAATTCTAAGGAAACATGATTTTTAAAATCAAAAGTTTTTTTCATTTCATCTGCAAAATTGTTTGATAAATCAATAGGCTTTGCACCAAATTCAGATAACTTTTTATCAAGAAGTTCTTCTAAATCATATAACGATTTAAATTTAAAATCCTGAATCTCATGGGGCCTTTGCACATGAGTAGAAATAATTTGAGCTTCTGAATTACCTTCAGAAGTAGAAGCCGTATCAGAAGTCTTAAAATAATTGTTTATTTGAATTATCAAAGCAGTTAATTTAACCAATTTTTTATCAAGAGAACAAATATGTTCACCCAAAACTTTAACATAAAGTCCCAAATAATTATTTTGGGAAATTAAATTTTTTATTTCATTGATGCTGACTGCCGCAACATCTTCTTCAACAAATTTTTGTAAGGCAGTAAAGGTGATGTTTGTATTATTTAGTAAAATAAAAGATGACTGAGGAGGATAAACAACCTTAATAATATTACCAGATCCATCTTTATAAGATTGTTCAAGAATGTTGATGAATAAAGGTAAATAAGTTGTTATAAACCAGGGTACAAAATCATAATTTGATTATGTAGAGCACAAGTTTCATAAAATTCTTGAGAAATATTATTCAAATCATTAGCACTATAAGTGTCAAAAAAATATGTTTTAAACTGGTTCCATTTATCACTTGAAAATTCATTCTGAATGTACTTTCTTGCCAGTGAACCTGGACTAAAATCTATTTGGTGTACATTCATCATTAAGTTTTATTAGGATCAAAATCCATTTCGGATACAGAAGGAATATCCTTATCAGAAATATCAGAAGAATTATCATTAGCTTGAACAATATTCAAACGAGGATCAATTTTTATTTTATTAACAAGTTTATTTTGATCAGCAGATATAATATAAGGTATGGAATGTAAAGAAGCAGCACGATTATGAGCCGAACCATACACTGGTTCAATAGGGGAAATATGATGAATAGCTGACAATCTTCTTTCAGAAAAAGAATGTCTACTATAAGGAATATAATTAAATTGCATGCAAATCCTACCATCAGGATTTTGTTTAATATGAGAATACTCAGAATTAGTGAACCATTTGTAATTTGACTAGGAGATATAACAGAATCCAAAGTCCAAGTAGTTGAAAAATTAATTTCTTCCTATTTTATAGGTCTTCTAGTAGTGACCTTAGATTTAACAAAATTAGTTTCTACTAAAATAGTCTGATCAGATGTATCATATAACTTACATATCGGGTTTAACGTAGATAGTAATTTAAAATAAATTCTATAAGATAAACAAATTAATTCAGATCTAGGTGCATAATTCTAACCATGTGTTTTAACATTTATAGTTGAAGCATCAAGAATATTAGCATCAGTTAAAGATAATTGCAAATTAGGCTGAGTATTAAAATATATCGGGCCATATGCCACAGTGGACTCAATCGAACCCATCAATGATTTTCTAAAATTTAAATTTCTAGTATCACGAAGAGTAGGTAAAAATATCTCAGGTAACCCTTTAAGGGTTAACGGTTTAAAAGCAATTTGAACCATGCCAATATACAAGAAATTATACTGTTTTTTATATAACTCAATATCTCATTTATTTAATAAACGAATAGTCTGTTCAGATGAATTTAACGCCAAAGATTGCTCAGTATTTTTTATCAACTCTTTATGAGATATTTTATCAAACCAACCATAATCATAAATAGTTTTAATATCAATTTTTGGAATAGTCCATTTGTTTAACAAATCAAGGTTTTGAGGTATATCTACCTCTTCCAATATAGTAATTTTAGTACTCACTTCTCCTAGATCCATAATCAAAAGAACATATTTATGTCGTATACTTCACATCAATCTCATATTTACCATGAAAGTTCCTAGGCTCATACAGGATCTCTGAAGATAGTCGGTAATCTGAGCGGTCATCTTCAATCTAGTTTATCATCCTAACTCAAAGAATAAATCCGAATCGATAGATATACAAATTTTTATATAGTTTGATGATTGTATGGAAGGATCTTATCCTTTACTCGAGTAAGTGGCCTGTCAAGATTTAATATGTATTGTTATTAAACCCATGAGTCTAGCAGTTCTAATCGGGTATAGGCGCCCTTTTTCTCCTCAACGGACTTAGAACAACGGCTGGCTAGACGAAGTCACAAAGACAAAGCCAATAACAATATTATTGAATCTGACTGTACCACCATCTCAGAACCAAATCAAGAAACCATATATAAATTTATTTATATTTTGATAAAGTCTAGATCTTTCATGGTATATATAAAAGCGAAGTTAGTTATTCGACATAGATATGAATCTTTAGCCGGACATAGTCACGGCTCAGATCGAATAAATACTAAATGACGTAATCAGAAATAATACAATACCTTATAATGATGGTCGACTCCAAGGCCTATGAGAGAAATTTACAAGTTTTATTTACTTCCGATCAGTATCTGGTGAACTCAAAATTTACAAATTGAGAGCTTTACAATTGGAGAGAGAAATAGAGAGAGAAGGGTTTCTAAGCTGCTGCCTAATGAAATGAAAAACAACCCTCTTTATAGAAAAAAATAGAATCTTTGTACAGTATTGTTGGGTCCCATCTGTCCCCTAAACAATGTATCTATTGTTGATCAACAGTGTATCTACTATCGATGATGGCTTTTTACTGTAGAGATGTTCTTACAGTTTGTCTTTTTCCTTTATTTTTTGGAGAAAATCCTCTGTCTTTCTCAGAGTATCTTCTAACATAGTTACTTCAATAGGTTGAGCTTCTTGGATATCATCAGTAGCGTCTTCTCTCATTTCACTTCTCATAGAAGTGTCCAATTTTTCGTATTGAGTGATGTTGAGAAGCAGACTTCCCTTGACTTGTTCTAAATAGTTGTTGATCATAGATTCTTTATCTCCATCTTGAACAGAGATTTTCCTGACAATATGTCTTACTGAGCTATCAGCAATTACTCTTTTTTTGGGAGTGACACCATATTCGTGGATCCTTTTTGCAATAAGATCCAACAGTTCTTGCCCATATAACGTTTTTGTTTTGGGATCCTTTTTCATCAATTTATCCCAAAAATTATTATAAAAGTTATGCATAAGCAAGGAATTTGTTCCTCGGTGAATTCCACTTCCGGGGTCCATATATGAATCCAAGGGACGGAAAATTCAATGAAGAAGTAAATTTGGTCTATTTTATATGATCTGTATTGTATAACTCATTAAGGTCTGGTGAAACTTTAACCCATTCTTTATATAATTTGAGAAAGGGATCCGGCAAAATTTTTATAGTTAGGCTGTGGTATGACCACCGATTTAAAAACCAATTAGGAATTGGTCCAGCAAATATCTTTGCACATATTTTCATAAACCACGTATGTTTATGTCTCTCTTTATTATAATAGAGGACTTTATCAAAGGCCTGAATATAGTCCTAGTATGTGAAACTCATAGCGATCTTGTTTAGGCTGATCTGCCTTTCATTCAAGGTGGAGACACCCCAATCTTCAATAAATATAATCTGTTTAATTATCATTTTCGAGAAGTTATAAACATTCTCACTTGTATTGTAGCTTGAAAAGTGTTGAAATTCAACCCTACCAGTGCTTATCAGAATGGTTTCGTAATATGATCGGGTTTTTATGACTCGCTCGGAAATTTAACCCATTTATTAGGTATTGTTGGAATATCTTCCGGGGTTCTTCTTTTCTCTGTATTTCAGAGTTTTCTAAAAGAATATCATTTTCTCTTTTGATACCTTTTCATAAGACTTGATATCATCATTGTTTTCTTTGGTGATGCAAAAGTATCATTTTGCTTTTGTGACAGATAAGCCTGTAGCTGTGCATATAAAAGGTTGTCTTCTGGAATATCTTCCAGATGTACTGAAGAATGTGCTGAAGATGACGCTTCACTTTGGGAGATTCTTGAGTTTATCAAACTCCTTCTTCCCATTTGTATAACTAGGGTGTTAGATGAGGATCCTGGGGATGATCTTCCCCTTCCTCTTGTATTATTTCCCCTACCTCTGTCCTTGGTTACCCAAGGAGTATCCATCCTACAAACATAACACTTTGCTTTATTCGGATGTATCATAATAATTACTGTAATAATTATCCTCATCGATATCGACAATTTCTTCATAATCATGTATAGAGAAATCTTCTCTAATAATATCGTTGATAATTTCACATAAAATTAATTCCTGCAAATCTTTATTAAGAGGAATTATTTTTAAAATAGTAACTAAAGTTTTCTCATCAATGAAGGTTGTATAAAAACTCATTATGAATTTAAATATTCCCTAGATAGAAAATTCGGAAGAGAGTTATCACTTCCCTTTTTATATTGGATCTCAAAATCAAAAGGAGCTAACTGGGCTTGCCACCTAGAAAATATTAATTTTGATGCATCATGTTTAAAATCCTTGTTAAACATATACTTAACAGATTGAGCATCAGTCTCTATTAAAACTTTTGATTATATAAATCATCCAAAAAATTTAACACGCATTTAACAATGGTTAACATTTCATGAGCCACCGTAGCATATTTCTTCTGGGCCTCGCTCTATTTCCCAGAATGAAATCTGATCAATATTATTTTTTATCGTTGGGATTAATTTGTTTTAATATCCCACCATAACCAATTTTAGACGCATTTTTCTCAATAATTTTTTGTCAAGCAGGGTTAGCAAGAGTTAAGCATGGTAAAGATTGAACACGAAGTTTAATAACCTTTACTAAAGTGGTATGATTATCAGTCCAAGGTGATTTATGATCCTTTTTCAGCCTGTCGTATAAAGGGGCCAAATCACGAGATATTTTTTTATAAAAACGGGATATGTAATTTAAACTCCCTAAAAATCTTTGCAATTGAGTCCTATCAGTGATAACATCAGGAAATTTGATGCAAAGTCGATTGATCTTTGAATCGGGGTAGCTTTCCTTTGAGAAATATGATATCCTAGAAATCAAACATCAGTTTGGAACAAACTCATTTTTCGTTTAGAAATGACCAAACCATTTTGTATAACAATTTTCTTGAAGATATCAAGATGCATAATATGCATTTCAAACGTTTTTGAGAATACCAAAATATCATCGATATAAACAATTATAAAATCCAAATATTGGTTGAAAATATCATTCATGTTTTTCTGAAATTCAGATTGAGCATTTTTCAAACCGAATGGCATAACATTCCATTCATATTGTCCAAATGAGACATTAAAAGTTGTTATATAAGCATTCTCTTTAAATAGTTGGATCTGCCAATATCCAGATTTTAAATCAAATTTTGGAAATATATTAGCATCATATAATCTAGACAATAAAACTCTTTTGTTTGAAATAGGATACCTAATCCATTTTAAATATTTATTTAAAGGTTTATAATTGATAACCAATCTAGGGACACCTCGTCCCTTTCAGTAGCATTGTTAACATAAAATGCAGTACAAGACCAAGGTGATTTTGAAGATTTTATCAAACCCTTTTGTAACAAATTATCAATTTCCTTTTTACAGAATTCTACCAATACGGTGTTCATCTGACAAGGACGAGATTTAGTAGGAATATCATTCTCAGAGAAATCATCTTCATATGGAAGAGTAACAATATGCTTTTTTCGATTCCAAAAAGAACTGGGATGATCGGCACAAATATCAACTGCAATTTGTTCAGATATTAATTTCATTATTTCCTGTACTTTGGTGGATTTCAAAGTATCAAATATATTTATGCTAAACAATTCTAGTTGCAAAGAGTCAACATGTCTTTGTTTCATATTAATCAAAGCATTAATATCACGAGAAATAGGGTCAGTGATAAAAGTATAACTTATATCTCTGTCTTCATAAGTAGCAGTAAAACCTTTAGCATTTATGCTAGTGAAAAGATAAATAGCATTTACAAAAGGGGTCCCAAGTATAATTGGAGGGTATAACTGATTTTTAATCAAGAAAAAGAAATGCGGAATGGAAACTTTATTTTGGCACATGCGAGTATTAGGCAATTTATACTTTATATCTAAAGCATGTCGAGAAGCAGATTTAACCATATGAATTGTTTTTTTCAAAATATTTAGTAAGTACAAGACATTCTTGAATACAACTACCATCGGATCCACTATCAATCATGGGGCAATATCAGTTATTGAAAAAATATTATCAATCAATATGGTGCATTTAACATACCATTTATGAGCAGTAACAATTTGCATCATTCCGAAAAACATACCTTGTCTAGGATCAAGATTAAAAGGGTTTGCAAGAGTATTTTCTTCAACAATGTTTTTACCTTTGTTATTAACTGTTTCTATCTTAATAAGTCTATGATCACAAATCATTTGATTTGGTTTAAGATATTTAATATCATTTTTCAAATTTCGATTTCATTTTTCAAATCATCAAAAGAAGAATCTCTTGTAGGAGTAGTTTGTTTATTAAGTCTGTTATAATTTCAGACAATGAATAAGGTGCAGCATATTCAAATTCAAAATCATTCTTTTGTTTTTAATATAACTTTTTGAAGAACTTGAACTAGTATTATTTGCAACCAAATGAATAATTTTTTCTCGAAGATCATTCTTAGTGACCTCCTACAATAGTTCTATCACATTATCAGAAATAATAGTATTTATATTCAATTCTTGAAATTGAGATTGCAATTTATAAAATTCATCATTTTCACAAGAGCAAATATCACCATGACAAGAATTGCAAAGATTGATTTTATCATGCTGATTACTATCAGATATATCAAGAAAATCAACTTTTTCTTCAGAAGCTGAATCAGAATCATAATCAGACTCAGAACCTGAAGTGTATAAGAAACTATAAACCTTATCATGAACTTCTTCATCAAGTTCTAGGAATTTCAACTTTTCAAGCTTACAATTCGGTGCTATATGACTGAAAATTTCACATCTATAGCACTTGATTTTAGCGAGATCTCGCTTGGACCTATTCTTGGTAAATCTATTAGACTTACAAAAGGCTTTTCTAGCATTGCGTTCTTCCTTGAATCTTTATCTAGACCTCTTTTTCCTATGAGGTTTATCAAGATTGGAGTATCTAGAATCTCTATGTTTCTTCTTCATGCTATTGGTAGAGTATCAGGTAAATCGAACTGGGTATAAAAGTCTCCTAGCTGAGATCTTTGTTTAAGCTTATCCATCTTAAGTTGTCTAGATAACTTCAATTCATTGCACAAATTTATACCTTCTTGAGTGCAAACTCCTATCAGCTTACCATAAGTATAATCCTTATAAGGAATTTCACCATGATCATTCCTCAGAGTTTTTCTAACTCTTTCGGCAAACAAAGGGGGAATGCCATCTATAAACTTAGCTTTCCAATGTTCATAACTGTTTTCGGGTAATTCCATCACCCTACTCATATAAGTATCTTTATACCATCTAAAGTCTCCTAAGGTTCTATAGCGTAGACCATTTAACACGGTACGAACAGTCTCATACTGATTGATAAATCTACCATTAAAATGTTCTAAAATGGTTAAGACTAAAGTATAAACAACGTCTTTTCTATTTTTCAATAGAGCCATGCCCAAGTTATCAACACCTTTGTTATCAGCAATAGCATTTATCACCACTGCTTTTTGCTCAATACTCATATAATTATCCCACCAACCTCTGAGTTGGTCAGTAAAACCTGCAATAATCATTTTGCAAATATTTCTATCTGTAGTTTTAACACTTTATAGATAGTTGTATACATAAGCATTCTATGAACAAGAATAGTCAACTGTCTATTAGTCAAATCATCAAGATTCCATTCATAAATTTCAGACCCACTATAAGAGGTATTAGTCTGATTCCAGTCTTATTCCTCTATGAACACATCTTGAGGAGTTGGTCTGGAATAATAATTGGTATGCATGCTAGGTTTATCAGAATACTTAGTATTACTATTCTTTTTGGGATAACCATGAAGTTTATTAAATTCTAAAGAAACATGAATATTTTTAGAATCAAAACAAATTTCCATTTCATCAGCAAAATTATTTTACAAATCAATAGGCTTTGCACCAAATTCAGACAACTTTTTATCAAGAAGTTCTTCTAAATCATATAACGATTTAAATTTAAAATCCCGAATCTTAGGGGGCCTTTGCACATGAGTAGAAATAATCTGAGCTTCTGAATTACCTTTAGAAGTAGAAGTCATAACAGAAGTCTTTAAATCATTTTTTATTTGAATTATCAAAGCAGCTAATTCATCCAATTTTTTATCAAGAGAACTAATATGCTCACCCAAAACTTTAACATAAAGTCCCAAATAATTATTTTGATAAATTAAATTTTTATTTCATTGATGCTGACTGCCACAACATCTTCTTCAACAAATTTTTGAAAGGCCGTAAAGGTGATACCTGTATTATTTTGTAAAATAAAAGATAACCGAGGTGGAGAAACAACCTTAATAATATTACCATATCCATCTTTATAAGATCGTTCAAGAACGTTGATGAATAAAGGTAAATAAGTGGTTATAAAGCAAGGTACCAAATACATAATTTAATTATGTAGAGCACAAATTTCACAAAATTCTTGAGAAATATTATTCAAATCATTAGCACTATAAGTGTAAAAAAAACCATGTTTTAAACTGGTTCCATAGATCATTTGAAAATTCATTTTGAATGTACTTTCTTGCCAGTGAACCTGGACTAAAATCTATTTGGTGCACATTCATCATTAAGTTTTATTAGGATCAAAATCCATTTCGGATACAGAAGGAATATCCTTATCAGAAATATTAGAAGAATTATCATTAGCTTGAAAATTATTCAAACGAGGATCAATTTTATTTTATTAACAAGTTTATTTTAATTAGCAGATATAATATAAGGTATGATATGTAAAGAAGCATCACGATTACGAGCTGGACCATACACTGGTTCAATAGGGGAAATATGATGAATAGCAGGTAATTTTCTATCAAAAAATGAATGTCTACTATAAGGAATATCATTAAACTGCATGCAAATCCTACCATCAGGATTTTGTGTAATATGAGAATACTCAGAATTAGTGATAGCATTTGTAATTTGACTAGGGGATATAACAGAATCCAAAGTCCAAGTAGTTGGAAAATTAATTTCTTCCCATACAGTTTAATGATATTCCTTATAGGAGACTTTTTTTTTCTCATAGAAGATTGCCTGATAATCATCATATTTCCCCTATTGAACCAGTGTATAGTCCGGCTAGTAATCGTGCTACTTTTTTACATACCATACCTGCTATTATATCTGCTTACCCTAAGTATAATCCTTATAAGGAATTTCACCACGATCATTCCTCAGAGTTTTTCTAACTCTTTCGGCAAACAAAGGGGGAAGGCCATCTATAAACTTAGCTTTCCAATGCTCATAACTGTTTACGGGAAATTCCATCACCCTACTCATATAAGTATCTTTATACCATCTAAATTCTCCTAATGTTCTACAGCGTAGACCATTTAACTGGGTACGAACAGTCTCATACTGATTAGTAAATCTACCATTAAAATGTTCTAAAATGGTTAAGACTAAAGTATAAATAGCTTCTTCTCTATTTTTCAGTAGAGACATGCCCAAGTTATCAACACCATTATTATCAGCAATAGCATTTATCACCGCTGATTTTTTCTCAATACTCATATAATTATCCCACCAACCTCTGAGTTGGCCAGTAAAACCTGCAATAATCATACCAAGTTATAAGATCTCTGAAGACTGTCGGTAATCCGAGTGGTCATCTTCAATATAGTTTAGCATCCGAACTAAAGAAAAAAATTGAATCAAAATATATACAAATTTTTATATAGTTTGATGAATGTATGGAAGGATCTATCATTTTACCCGAGCAAGGGGTCTGTCAAGATTTTATACATATTTTTACTGATCCTATGTGTCTAGCAGTACTAAGCGGGTATAGGAGCCCTTTTCAACTCCTTAATGGGCTTAGAACCACGGCTGGCTAAACGAAGTCACAAAGACAAAGCCAATAAAAATAGTATCGAATCTGACTGTACCACCATCTCAGAACCAAGTCAGGAAACCATATATAAATTTATTTATATTTTGATAAAGTCTAGATCTTTCATGATAGATATAAAAGAGAAGTTAGTTATCCCACATAGATATGAATCTTTAGCCGGACATAGTACCAGCTCAAATATCAACTGCAATTTGTTCAGAAATTAATTTCATTTTTTCCTGTACTTTGGTGAATTTCAAAGTATCAAATATATTTATGATAAATAATTCTAGTTGGAAAGAGTCAACATGCCTTTGTTTCATATTAATCAAAGCATTAATATCACGAGAAATAGGGTCAGTGATAAAAGTATAACTTATATCTCTGTTCATAAGTAGCAGTAAAACCTTTAGCATTTATGCTAGTAAAAGGATAAATAGCATTTATAAAAGGGGTTCCAAGTATAATTGGAGGGTATAACTTATTTTTAACCAAGAAAAAGAAATGCAGAATGCAACTTTATTTTGGCAAATGTGAGTATTAGGCAATCTATACTTTATATTTAAAGCATGTCCAGAAGCAGATTTAACCATATGAGTTGTTTTTTCAAAATATTTAGTAGGTACAAGACATTGTTGAATACAACTAACATCGGCTCCACTATCAATCATGGCAATATCAGTTATTAAAAAACTATTATCAATCAATATGGTGCATTTAACATACCATTTATGAGCAGTAACAATTTGCATCATTCCTAAAATATAACTTGTTAACTTCGCTTTTATATCTACCATGAAAGATCTAGACTTTATCAAAATATAAATAAATTTATATATAGTTTCTTGATTTGGTTCTGAGATGGTGGTACAGTCAGATTCGATACTATTGTTATTGGCTTTGTCTTTGTGACTTCGTCTAGCCAGCCGTTGTTCTAAGCCCGTTGAGGAGAAAAAAGGGCGCCTATACCCGATTACAACTGCTAGACACATGGGCTCAATAACAATATGTATTAAATCTTGACAGGCCCCTTTCTCGAGTAAAGGATAAGATCCTTCCATACAATCATCAAAATATATAAAAATTTGTATATATTTCGATTCGAATTTATTCTTTGAGTTCGGATGCTAAACTAGATTGAAGATGACCGCTCGGATTACCGAAAGTCTTCAGAGATCCTGTATCTTAATCTACAGTATTGTTAGGTCCCATCTTTCCCCTAAACATTGTATCTACTGTTGATCAATAGTGTATCTACTATTGATGATGGCTTTTTACTGTAGAGATGTCCTTAGAGTTTGTCTTTTTCCTTTAATTTTCGGAGGAAATCCTCCTCCTTTTTCAGAGTATCTTCTGACGTAGCTGCTTCAACAGGTTGAGCTTCTTGGATATCATATGTAGTGTCTTTGCTTGTTTCACTTCTTATACAAGTGTCCGATTTCTCGTATTGAGTGATGTTGAGAAGCAGACTTCTCTTGACTTCTTCTCTCTCTCCAATTGTAAAGCTCTCAATTTGTAAAGTTTGAGTTCACGAGATACTGACCGGAAGTAAATAAAACTTGTATAGTTCTCTCATAGGCCTTGGAGTTGGCCATCGTTATAAGGTATTATATTATTTTTTATTACATCTTTTAGTATTTCTTCAATCTGAGTCGTGACTATATCCGGCTAAAGATTCATATTTATATCAGATAACTAACTTCGCTTTTATATCTACCATGAAAGATCTAGACTTTATCAAACTATAAATAAATTTATATATGGTTTCTTGATTTGGTTCTGAGATGGTAGTACAGTCAGATTTGATACTATTGTTATTGGCTTTGTCTTTGTGACCTCGTCTAACCAGCCGTGGTTCTAAGCCCGTTGAGGAGAAAAAAGGGCGCCTATACTCAGTTAGAACTGCTAGACACATGGGCTCAATAACAATATGTATTAAATCTTGACTGGCGCCTTGCTCGGGTAAAGGATAAGATCCTTCCATACAATCATCAAACTATATAAAAATTTGTATATATTTTGATTCGGATTTATTCTTTGAGTTCGGATGCTAAACTAGATTGAAGATGACCGCTCGGATTACCGACAGTCTTCAGAGATCCTGTATGAGCCTAGGAACTTTTATGGTAAATATGAGATTGATGTGAAGTATACGACATAGATATGTACTTTTGAATATGGATCTAAGAGAAGTGAGTACTAAAAGTACTAGATTGGAAGAGGTAGATATACCACAAAACCTTAATTTTTTAAACAAATGGACTATTCCAAAAATTGATATTAAAACTATTTATGTTTATGGTTGGTTTGATAAAATATCTCATAAACAATTGATAAAAACTACTGAGCAATCTTTGGCGTTAAATTCGTCTGAACAGACTATTCGTTTATTAAATAAACGAGATATTGAGTTGTATAAAAAACAGTTTAATTTCTTGCATATTGGCGTGGTTGAAATTGCTTTTAAACCGTTAACTCTTAAAGGGTTTCCTGAAACATTTTTAGCTGCTCTTCATGATGCGAGAAATTTAAATTTTAGACAATCTTGGATGGGTTCGATTGAGTCCACTGTGGCATATGGCCCGATATATTTTAATACTCAACCTAATTTGCAATTATGCACCTGGTTCTGAATTAATTTGTTTATCTTATAGAATTTATTTTAAATTACTATCTATGTGAAACTCGAGATGTAAGTTATATGATACATCTGATCAGACTATTTTAGTAAAAACTAATTTTGTTAAATCTAAGGTCACTACTAGAAGACCTACAAAATGGAAAGATATTAATTTTCCAACTACTTGGACTTTGGATTATGTTATATCCCCTAGTCAAATTACAAATGTTGTCACTAATTCTGAGTATTCTCATATTACACAAAATCCTGATGGTAGGATTTGCATGTAGTTTAATGATATTCCTTATACTAGACATTCTTTTTCTGATAGAAGATTGCTTGATATTCATCATATTTCCCCTATTAAACCATTGTATGGTTCGGCTCGTAATCGTGCTGCTTCTTTACATACTATACCTTCTATTAGATCTGCAGATCAAAATAAACTTGTTAATAAAATAAAAATTGATCCTCATTTGAATATTGTTCAAGCTAATGATAATTCTTCTAATATTTCTTCTGTATCCGAAATGAATTTTGATCCTAATAATACATAATGATAAATGTACACCAAATAGATTTTAGTCCAGGTTCACTGGCAAGAAAGTACATTCAGAATGAATTTTCAAGTGATAAATGGAACCAGTTTAAATCATGATTTTTTTACACTTATAGTGCTAATGACTTGAATAATATTTCTCAAGAATTTTATGAAACTTGTGCTCTACATAATCAAATTATGTATTTTGTACCCTGGTTTATAACCACTTATTTACCTTTCTTCATCAACGTTCTTGAACGATCTTATAAAGATGGATCTGGTAATATTATTAAGGTTGTTTATCCACCTATGTCATCTTTTATTTTACCAAATAATACAGGTATCACCTTTACTGCCTTTCAAAAATTTGTTGAAGAAGATGTTGCGGCAGTCAGCATCAATGAAATAAATAATTTAATTTCCCAAAATAATTATTTGAGACTTTATGTTAAAATTTTTGGTGAACATATTAGTTCTCTTGATAAAAAATTGGATGAATTAACTACTTTGATAATTCAAATAAAAAATTATTTAAAAACTTTTGATACGGCTTCTACTTATAAAGGTAATTCAGAAGCTTAGATTATTTCTACTCATGTGCAAAGGCTCCCTGAGATTCGGGATTTTAAATTTAAATCATTATATGATTTAGAAAAACTTCTTGATAAAAAGTGTTTTGAATTTGGTGCAAAGTTTATTGATTTGTCAAACAATTTTACTAATGAAATTGGAAACTTTTGATTTTAAAAATCATGTTTCTTTAGAATTTAATAAACTTCATGGTTATCCCAAAAAGAATAGCAATACTAAGTATGCCCATAAACCTAGCATGCATATCTATTATTATTCCAGACCAACTCCTCAAGATGTGTTAATAGAGGAACGAGACAGAAATTAGACTAATACCTCTTATAGTGGGTCTGAAATTTATGAATGGAATCTTGATGGTTTGACTGATAGATAATTGACTATTATTGTTCATAGAATGCTTATGTATGCAACTATCTGTAAAAGTGTTAAAAATACAGATATAAATATTGGCAAAATGATTATTGCAGGTTTTACTGGCCAACTCAGAGGTTGGTGGGATAATTATATGAGTATTGAGCAAAAACCAGCGATGATAAATGTTATTGCTGATAACGTAGGTGTTGCTAGCTTGGGCATGGCTCTAGTGAAAAATAGAGAAGACGTTGTTTATACTTTAGTCTTAACCATTTTAAAACATTTTAATGGTAGAATTACCAATCAGTATGAGATTGTTCGTACCCTGTTAAATTGTCTACGCTGTAGAACCTTAGGAGGGTGTTAGAAGAGGATCCATATGATGATCCTGGGGATAATCTTCCCCTTCCTTCTGTATTATTTCCCCTACCTCTGCCCTTGGTTACCCAATGAGGTTCCATCCTGCAAACATACACTTTGCTTTATTCGGATGTATCATAATAATCACTGTAACAATTATCCTCATTGATATCGACAATTTCTTCATAATCATGTATAGAGAAATCTTCTCTAATAATATCGTTGATAATTTCTCATAAAATTAATTCCTTCAAATCTTTATTAAGAGGAATTATTTTTAAAATAGTAACTAAAGTTTTCTCATCAATGAAGGTTGTATAAAAACTCATTATGAATTTAAATATTTCCTAGATAGAAAATCCGGAAGAGAGTTATCACTTTCCTTTTTATATTGGATCTCAAAATCAAAAGGAGCTAACTAGGCCTGCCACCTAGCAAATATTAATTTTGATGCATCATGTTTAAAATCCTTGTTAAAAATATACTTAACAGATTGAGTATCAGTTTTTATTAAAAACTTTTGATAATATAAATCATCCTGAAATTTTAACACGCATTTAACGATGGTTAACATTTCATGAGCCAACGTAGCATATTTCTTATGGGCCTCGCTCCATTTCCCAGAATGAAATCAGATCAAATATTCATTTTTGTCGTTGGGATTAATTTGTTTTAATATCCCACCATAACCAATTTTAGACGCATCTGTCTCAATAATTTTTTGCCAAGCAGGGTTAGCAAGAGTTAAGCATGGTAAAGATTGAACACAAAGTTTGGTATCCTTTACCAGTGTGGTATGACTATCAGTCCAAGGTGATTTATCATCCATTTTCATCCTGTCGTATAAAGGGGCCAAATCACGAGATAAATAGTTATAAAAAGGGTATATGTAATTTAAACTTCCTAAAATCTTTGCAATTGAGTCCTATCAATGATAACCTCATGAAATTTTGATGCAAAGTCGATTGATCTTTGGCTATGTCTGGCTAAAGATTCATATCTATGTCGGATAACTTCGCTTTTATATCTACCATGAAAGATCTAGACTTTATCAAAATATAAATAAATTTATATATAGTTTCTGGATTTAGTTCAAAGATGGTGGCACAGTCAGATTCGATACTATTGTTATTGGCCATTGAGGAGAAAAAAAGGGTGCCTATTCCCAGTTAGAACTGCTAGACACATGGGCTCAATAGCAATTTGCACTAAATCTTGACAGGCCCCTTGCTCGAGTAAAGGATAAGATCCTTCCATACAATCATCAAACTATATAAAAATTTGTATATATTTCGATTCGGATTTATTCTTTGAGTTCGGATGCTAAACTAGATAGAAGATAACTGCTCGGATTACCGACAGTCTTTAGAGATCCTGTATCTTGTAATATAAATAAATTTATATATGATTTCTTGATTTGATTCTGAGATGGTGGTACAGTCAGATTCGATACTATTGTTATTGACGTTGTCTTTGTGACTTCGTCTAGATAGTTGTTAATCATTGCTTGTTTATCTCCATCTTGAACGGAGATTTTTCTGGCAATATTCCTGACTGAGATATTAGCAATTACTCATTTTTGGGGAGTAATACCATATTCGTGGATCCTTTTTGCAAAAAACATCCAACAGTTTTGGCCCATATAAAGTTTTTATTTTGGGATCCTTTGTCATCAATTTATCCCAAAAATTATTATAAAAAGTTCTGTATAAGCAAGAAATTTGTTCTTCAATGAATCCCACTTCCGCGGTCCATTTATGAATCCAAAGGACGGAAAATTCAATGAAGAAGTAAATATGATCTATTTTCTCCATATAACAGGTATGATCAGTATTGTATAACTCATTAAGGTCTGGTGAAACTTTAACCCATTCTTTATATAATTTGAGAAAGGAATCCGACAAAATTTTTATAGTTGGGCCGTGGTATGACCATCAATTTAAAAACTAATTACGAATTGGTCCAGCAAATATCTTTGCACATATTTTCATAAACCACGTATGTTTATGTCTTTCGTTATTATAATAGAGGACTTTATAAAAGGTCTGAATATAGACCCAGTATGTGAAACTCATACCGATTTTGTTTAGGCTGATCTGCCTTTCTTTCATGGTGGAGATACACCAATCTTCAACAAATATATTTTGTTTAGGCTGATCTGCCTTTCTTTCATGGTGGAGATACACCAATCTTCAACAAATATATTTTGTTTAATTATCATTTTCAAGAAGTTATAAACATTCTCACTTGTATTATAGCCTGAAAAGTGTTGAAATTAAACACTACAAGTGCTTATCAGAATGGTTTCGTAATATGATCGGGTTTTGTATGACTCACCCAGGAAATATAACCCATTTATTAGGTATCGCTGGAATATCTTCCAGGGATCTTCTTTTCTTTGTATTTCAAAGTTTTCTTAAAGAAATATCATTTCCTTTTTTGATACCTTTTCATAAGATTTAATATCATCATTGTCTTCTTTGGCTATTGATGCAAAAGTATCATTTTGCTTTTGTGACAGATAAGCCTGTAAATGTGCATATAATGGGATGTCTTCTGGAATATCTTTCAGATGTACTAAAGAATGTGCTGAAGATGACACTTCACTTTGGGAGATTCTTGAGTTTATCAAACTCCTTCTTCCCATTTGCATAACTAGGGTGTTAGAAGAGGATCCATATGATGATCCTGGGGATGATCTTCCCCTTCCTCTTGTATTATTTCCACTACCTCTTCCCTTGGTTACCCAAGGAGTGTCCATCCTGCAAACATAACACTTTGATTTATTCGGATGTATCATAATAATCAATGTAATAATTATCCTCATCGATATCGACAATTTCTTCATAATCATGTATAGAGAAATCTTCTCTAATAATATCGTTGATAATTTCACATAAAATTAATTCCTGCAAATCTTTATTAAGAGGAATTATTTTTAAAATAGTAACTAAAGTTTTCTCATCAATGAAGGTGGTATAAAAACTCATTATGAATTTAAATATTCCCTCAATAGAAAATTCGGAAGAGAGTTGTCACTTCCCCTTTTATATTGGATCTCAAAATCAAAAGGAGCTAACTGGGCCTGCCACCTAGAAAATATTAATTTTGATGCATCATGTTTAAAATCCTTGTTAAACATATAATTAACAGATTGAGCATCAATTTTTATTAAAAACTTTTGATTATATAAATCATCCTGAAATTTTAACACGCATTTAACGATGGTTAACATTTCATGAGCCACCGTAGCATATTTCTTCTGGGCCTCGCTCCATTTTCCATAATGAAATCTGATCAAATATTCATTTTTTGTCATTGGGATTAATTTGTTTTAATATCCCACTATAACCAATATTAGACGCATCTGTCTCAAAAAAAAATTGTCAAGCAGGGTTAGCAAGAGTTAAGCATGGTAAAGATTGAACACGAAGTTTAATATCCTTTACCAGAGTGGTATGACTATCAATCCAAGGTGATTTATGATTCTTTTTCAGCCTGTCGTATAAAGGGGCCAAATCACGAGATTAATTTTTATAAAAAGGGGATATGTTATTTAAACTCCCTAAAAATCTTTTCAATTGAGTCCTATCAGTGATAACATCTGGAAATTTTGATGCAAAGTCGATTGATCTTTGAATCGGGGTAACTTTCCCTTGACAAATATGATGTCCTAGAAATCGAACATCAGTTTGGAACAAACTCATTTTTGGTTTAGAAATGACCAAACTATTTTGTATAACAATTTTCTTGAAGATATCAAGATGCTTCATATGCATTTCAAACATTTTTTAGAATACCAAAATATCATCAATATAAACAATGATAAAATCCAAATATGGGTTGAAAATATCATTCATGATTTTATGAAACTCAGATGGAGCATTTTTCAAACCGAATGGCATAACATTCCACTCATATTGTCCAAATGGGACATTAAAAGTTGTTCTATAAGTATGCTCCTTAAATATTTGGAGCTGCTAATTTCCAGATTTTAAATCAAATTTTGAAAATATATTGGCATCATATAATCTAGACAATAAATCTCTTTTGTTTGGAATAGGATACCTAGACCATTTTAAATATTTATTTAAAGGTTTATAATTGATAACCAATCTAGGGACACCTCGTTCCCTTTCAGCAACATTGTTAACATAAAATGCAGTACAAGACCACGGTGATTTTGAAGGTTTTATCAAACCCTTTTGTAACAAATTATCAATTTCCTTTTTGTAGAATTCTATCAATTCGGTGTTCATTTGACAAGGACGAGATTTGGTAGATATATCATTCTCAGAGAAATCATCTTAAACTAACAAAAATAAATTATAAATAAGAAATATTTGTTTTTTTAATAAACTAAAAATAAAACATATATTTTTGTTATTTTCAAAAAAAAATTAAATTAAATTACTAAAATAAGACAAAATCAAAATATCGAATTTAAACATAAAAGAAATATTTAAGGAATAAAAAATAGTGAAAGACTTTATATTCGGTCAAAAATTATGTGTCTACAGTTTGCCCCTCTTTGACTGGAAACACGAAGAGTTTTTCAGACAAAGAAGTAGACAAAGCGACAAGTTTTGACCGGACTCTTATTTAAAAGAAAATATACGACCGAGTCCTTGTATTGGACAGCCTACATATCCCGGGTTGTAAGGGAATCAGGTCACGTGTAGTTGATGGAGATGGGTGATGAGTTCGAAGTTAAGTGAGGTTCCATCGCGGCTCTTATCCTCAATTACATAAAAAAACGAAAACTAATTGTTAAAAGGAAAATAAAAGTACAAACTCCTATCTATGCAGCTTTTCTTGAGTCTTCACTTGACTCACCTTGATTTTTGGGTGAGTATCTTTATCTTGAATGAAATTTGATGCTTAACTTGTCACTTGGAGTGAGCTTTTGACACTCTTCAAAATGACAATTTGAAAATGATCTTGAATGACTGCATGATTTCTTTATCAGTGGCTGAATAGAAATAGATGTCAAGAAGTCAGCCTGCTACATGCATTGAAGAAGTTGATTCTAGCTATCATGGGGATTGATCATTCTAAAAAGAGTTGAAACTTTGTTCTTGAATTCCAAATCCATGTTTGGCCTGAAGAAACTTGAAAATTACCACAAACAAAAAAAATAAACAAAAAAAATTGCCCTGCAAAAAATTTGTGAGCTATTAGCAGATGTAATTTTCAAAAATAAACTCAAACTAGGAAGTGTTTATCTTAGGAGAAAATAAAAATAAAGGTCTCAAACTAGGAAGTGTTTATCCTAGGAGAAAATAAAATATAAATGTCTCAAACTAGAAAATATTTAGCATAGGAGAAAATAAAAAATATCAGTCTCAGACTAGGAAGTGTTTATCCTAGGAGAAAATGAAAAATAACAGTTTCAGACTAGGAAGTGTTTAACCTGGGAGAAAATAAAAATAACGTCTCAGGCTAGGAATTGTTTATCCTAGGAGAAAATGAAAAATAACGGTCTCAGACTAGGAAGTGTTTATCCTAGGAGAAAATGAAAAATAACGGTCTCAGACTAGGAAGTGTTTATCCTAGGAGAAAATGAAAAATAACAGTCTCAGACTAGGAAGTGTTGATCCTAGGAGAAAATGAAAAATAACAGTCTCAGAATAGGAAGTGTTTATCCTATGAGAAAATAACTAAATCCCATTATATAGGAGGGTCCTGCTAATCCCATTATGTAGGAAGGTCCTACTAATCTAAATCCCATTATGAGGAGGGTCCTGCTAATCCCATTATGTAGGAGGGTCCTGCTAATTCCATTATGAGAAGGGTCCTTCTAATCTAAATCCCATTATGTAGGAGGGTCCTACTAATTCCATTGTTCAGGAGAGTCCTGTTAATCCTATTATGTATGAGGGTCCTACTAATTCCATTGTTCAGGAGAGTCCTGTTAATCCCATTATGTAGGAGGGTCCTGCTAATCCCATTATGTAGGAGGGTCCTACTAATTCCATTATAAGGAGGGTCCTGAGAATCCCATCATGTATGAGGGTCCTGCTAATCCCATTATGTAGGAAAGTCCTGCTAATCTAAATCCCATTATGAGGAGGGTCCTGCTAATCCCATTATGTAGGAGGGTCCTGCTAATCCCATTATGTAGGAGGGTCCTGCTAATCTAATCTCATTATGTAGGAGGGTCCTACTATTCCCATTATGAGGAGGGTCCTGCTAATCTAAATCACGTTATGAGAAGGGTCCTTCTAATCTAAATCTCATTATGAGGAGGGTCCTGCTAATCTAACTCTCATTACGTAGGAGGGTCATGCTAATCTCATTGTCCAGGAGGGTCCTGCTAATCCAATTATATAGGAAGGTCCTGCTAATCCCATTGTCCAGGAGGGTCCTGCTAGTCTAAATCCCATTGTCCGAGAGGGTCCTGCTATACTAATTCCCATGGTCCAGGAGGGTCCTGCTAATCTAAATCTCATTGTTTAGGAGGGTCCTGCTACTCTAATTTCCATTGTACATGAGGATCCTGCTACACTAATTCCCATTGTTTAGGAGGGTCCTGCTACACTAATTCTCATTATTTAGGAGGGTCCTGCTACGCTAATCCCCATTGTTTAGGAGGGTCCTGCTACTCTAATTCTCATTGTTTATGAGGGTCCGGCAACTCTAATTCACATTGTTTAGGAGGGTCCTGCTAATCTCATTATCCATGAGGGTCCTGCTAATACTACGTCCCATTATCCAAGAGGGTCCTATTAAACTAAATCACATTATTTAGGAAGATTTTCCAAACTGAATCAACAAATAGAATCACCACAACATTTTTTTTGCCCCAGTTTTCACCAGAAAAATATTATTTAAGCTATTAGCATAAATGAGAAATACTTATACCAAAAGAAAAAATGCAAGACATAGATGCAATTAGGGTGTTTGTTCCTAGAAATGAAAGATGATAGGGTGTTCGCTCCCTAAAATGTCTCTAGGGTGTTTGCTCTCTAAGGTCAAAATGCAACTAGAGTGTTTGTTCCCATGAAAGATGGTGCCTCTAGGTGTTTGCTCCCTAAGATCAAAATGCAATTACGGTGTTTGCTCCTTATTAATAAAAGATGATACCTCTAGGGTGCTTATTCCCTAAGGTCAAAATGAAACTAGGGTGTTTGTTCCCTGGTAATGATAGCGATAAAAAATATCTCACAGTTTTTAAATTGCGGAACTATGAAACTCTTTTTAATTTATCATTTTTCGATTTTTAAAAAAAAGAAATGATCCAATTTTGTTCTTTCAAAAATATAAAATTTTATTTTGTGAGACCGAACCCATTGTAGGACTGCCTACGTATCTTGTATAGCAAGAATCAGGCCAAACGTAGTTCATATAATCAAAAATTATTATTTATTTTTCTGCAAAAGACCTCTTTTAAAAAAAATACTAGAGGAGAAAATAAAGAAATTAATTCATGATTGAGATTGTTTTGACTTTAGTTGGTACCAAAAATTAGTATTATGCATATGAATCACCTTCAACTACTTTCAAACAACTTTGAATAATCCCTATAGTTTCAAATGGTATCTCAAACATTCTTAAGTATTAACAAGATCAATTCATCTTATATAAATTAAAGGACAGGAACTATTCATATCTTCATGTTTCAAGTGCCCTTACAATAAATAAAGTCATTTTTCACACACTATAGAATAATTTAGATCGTAGGACATTTTTGGAAGTCACTCACATTCAGAAAGATGCTCAATGCATGAGATTGAGATAGCATATGTATGGCCCTCATGTAAGTATCCACTAATGTGAGAACACAAAAAATGGGATCAAATAGGACTTGTCATTGGCTTGTAATGTAGGCTTGGGGAAAGGTAGGATATTCATTTGGGATAAAGTGACTATTTCCTCCTTAAAATTTGCACAATGCTCTCAATATTTCTCATTTTCGCATTTGACCTTTGTTTTCTTGAAAGCTTCTCCTCATTTAGTTTCTTCTCTCTTTTTTTCATTTTCTCTCCTTTCGTTGGAGGTTTTTCTAGATTTTCTTTGTCATTTTTTTATACAAAAAACTCACATATTTGGCCTTTTCACTTTGTTACCCAACTTAGGTCTTTGGCGCTGTGTAACTAATTGATAATGCGCTCAGGGAGGTGAGACCAAGGAATAGTGCATTTATGCACTTAAAAGGATATATGCTAAAATATGTTATTCGAATAAAAATGTTTCAGGCTCGAAATGAGAGTTCTATGGATAACATGTCATTCGGTAGGTTTGAAAGGCACAATCGGATCAAAGAAAGCCTATAATCCTTTCCCAAATTAAATGTTGCTCAAATTTGGCTTCAACCAATATTCGGGCCAAGTTCTAGATCACCAAAGTCATGTCTTTGAATTTTATATATAAAGCTCACCACACAATGCACATGAAACATGAGTTCGAATTTGTTTTAGCCTTAACTTTAAGCATAACAGTTTCTCAAGTATTACATAAATAATTCAAGAGGTACCAAAAGAAGTCACAACAAAGTTGGTATGTCTTGCCAAATAGTTCAACATTTAATTATGTTTCTTATGCACACTCCTAAGTATGTTGGTACCAACCAAGTCAAATTTTTTTCTAGATAAAAAATTTATCTCCCTTTTTTTTTTTGCCCCAGTTTTTGTGATGAGGACTTTTTTAGATTTTTTTTTAGTTGGACCGAACCTCAAAATAAAGCTACCTACGTATCTTGTCAAAGCAAAAATCAGATCAAACATAGTTCAGGAATATGAGTAAAAACATTTTTTTAAGGACAAATCCTTTTTTTTAGAATGGATAAACAAATTATTTCTTTTTTTTCTTTAATTTTAAATAAGGATTAAGAATTTTTTTTTTTTTAATTTTTAAATAAGGATCACCGAACCCGAGGAAAGTTGCCTACGTATCTCATCGAGGTGAGAATCAAGTGTGCGTAGTTCGTTCAATTTGAACAGTTAAAAGAAAAAAATCTTTAAGATATTAAAACTTGACTTTACAAATGCATTATTTTCAAAGTATTATGAAAGTAAAAAATCTTTTTGATTCTTTTTCTCTTCTTTATTTTAAAAAAAATAATTCAAAAGAAACTAAAAGCAAAATATATTATTTTTTACAATTTTGGTTAAGTAGTGAAAACTCTTTTTATTTCATTTTTTAGAAATGTATAATAAGTTCCAAAAAGAAATATTTTTATGCTTTCTCCTTCTTTTTTAGAAATGTATAATAAGTTCCACTTGGAATTGAGTTATGATGTTCCAAGTCACCTTTCTTTTTAATCACTAATCAAAAGGAAATGACTCTTTATTTTTGGTCTGTGAACTAAAAATTTGGGTAAGGAATTTTGTTGACTGAGGGGAAGGTATTAGGCATCCCTCGAATCACATGGTTCTAGCATGGTCGCTTTTATCAACTTATACTTGACTTAAATTATTTTTGGATATATTATTATGGGCCATGATTTGTTCGCATTTATATTTTTTGTTGAACTTTTATTTGGTTTCAACCTAGATGCGTAATTGCATTCTTGTTCTTGACACTTAGAGGCATACTTGTCTTTCTTCGCATCACACCTAATAATTTATCTACAAGTCTTATGTTAAATTAATGAAAGTTAATTATATTTTTTAGACAAGGTGCATCACTGCATCCTTCAGTTTTTTTTATGTCTCGAGAAAGATGTGTAATCACATTCTTAATTGAATCAAACTTTTGAAGCGGATCATATATTTTAATATTTTACCTATTACTAGAAAGTTTAAGCGTATTATTAGTGATTAAACTACCTCTACTATTTATATTTATAAACGCTATTTACATAATAAAACTCTAAAATCTTAAACAAATATAATGTTATTTCATATTAAAATTTGACATAGATGCATTTATATTTTTAATATATTTACAGATCATGACAAAAAAAACATTAAAAAAAATAAAAAAATAAAAATTGTGTAACTCTTCATTTCTTAATTTTCCTAGGATGAACATTTTTAATTTTAGATGAAGTTGACTAAACAAACAATTAGAATTTTTTTTTTTTAGGTATTTGATAAATTTTGGTTGGATGCAAGAGATACTTAATTAATAATAGCATATGGTACAAGATGAAAAGCAATGAGATTAAACACACAAAAAATTTGAGCAACTTCATAACATTGAAATCAAGTATTATATAATCATAAAAATTAAATTATACAATAAAACTTAAATGAAACATCTTGCGAAAATTCAAATTCACGAAAAGGAAACAATCCTAATAAGGAACCACGAACTCGAAACCACGAAATGAAACCTCAACCTCAACTTTGTTTGTGAGTGAAAGAAATATAAAGTGGGGGGGTGGTGTTTTTGGTTGCTGATCTTTCTTCTTTTTCATTTTTGTTGTGTGTCGTGTGTGTATGTATGTGTTTAGGATAGTTGCTTTTTTTTTCTTGTTTCTGTGCCCGTCTCTCTGTGTGTGGGTGTGTATTTGTATTGTAGTGTAGTAGTATGTATATAGGTGTAGGGGACTGGAGTGGGGTGTGTGGGTAGTGGAGGAAAGTGTAAGTGGTAATGGGGTAAGTGTAGGTGGGTTGGGGTAATGGTGTAGTTTAGGCTATTATATTTTAATAATAAATATAATATAATATAATATAAGAATATGATTTAATTATTTTTTTAAACTAACAAAAATAAATTATAAATAAGAAATATTAGCTTATTTATTAAACTAAAAATAAAACATATTTTTGTTATTTTCAATTTATTTTTTTTAAAATAAACTTACTAAAATAAGACAAAATCAAAATATCTAATTTAAACATAAAAGAAATATTTAAGGAATAAAAAATAATGGAAGACTTTATGTTCGATAAAAAATTACGTGTCTACAAGGGCTGCTCGACTTTTTCCTCTTGTTTTGCTCTAAGATCGATGAATTTTGGTGAATGATTGATTTGGTTAGGTTCTAATCTTGTTTTAGGACTGAAACTGACAAAAACCACGTAGTTTAGGGGTTAAACGATGTAGTTTAGGTGTCCAACGCATAGGGAAAAAGACCAAAACGACCCTAGTTAAAAAGCTGACGCAGCTGACCACGGGCCGTCAAAGGAACCACGGACCGTGGAGCTGGTTGTGGTCCTTGGTCCAGTAGTTGTTGGTTTTGGGGTGGCCTTTCATATGCCTCACCACGGCCGTCGTCAGGACCACGCCCCGTGAAGGGTCCCGTGGTCTGACGTATGGGCGAGGTGGTCTCTGCCTGGAAACCACGAGCGCCAGTACAGTTCGTGAGGTGGTCCACGGCCCATGAAGGGCTCCATGGTCCACCTCTGCTGGGAAGGGGATGAGTCCACGGGAAAGTCAACAGACCGTGGTCCCTCACACGGTCCGTGAACCGTGTCATGGTTCACTGGATCATGTATTTTCTATTGTATTTTCTAAGTCTGTATTCCTAGGTGTTACAATATCTCCCCCTTGGGAACATTCGTCCTCGAATGAAGTCTAAACTAGTTGGATAGGGAGGGAAAGAGCTGCAAACCCTACCACTAAGTACTAGAAACTGATTTTTGAATGAACTAAGTTCCAAGAACATGCAATTACGCTTAAAATGCAAGTACAAACTGAAGGAACATGATACTAAGACTGAAACTACACATGAATGACTGAAGAACTGGAGAGGAACTATTACCTCAAACTGGAGTGGAATCGGAAGGAAAGAGATGAGGATATTTGGCCTTCATGGTTGCTTCTGTTTCCCAAGTAGCTCCCTCTATGGACTGACTCCTCTACAAAATCTTAACTGAAGCGACTTCTTTGTTTTTCAACCTTCACACCTGACGATCAAGAATTTCAACTGGCACCTCTTCATAAGTGAGACTATCCTTCATAGCCACACTTTCTAAAGGTACTATAGATGTTGGTCACCCACACACTTTTTCAACAACTAAATGTGAGAGACCGGATACACTACTGCTAGTTCTGGGGGCAACTCTAACTCATAAGTCCCTTTACCAACTCGTTTCAAGATCTTGTAAGGGCCTACATATCTAGGACTGAGCATCCCCTTCTTTCCAAATCTCATCACCCCATCATAGGTGACACTTTTAGGAAAACCCAATCATCAATTAGGAACTCCAAGTCCTTTCTCCTTACATTTGCATAGGTCTTTTGACGACTCTGAGTTGTCTTAAGTCTATCTCTGATGAGCTAAACTTTTTCCATAGCATCATGAACCAAATCTGGCCCTATCAAGGTTGTTTCACCTACTTCAAACCAACCAACTGGAAATCTGCATCTACGCCCATATAATGCCTCATAAGGGGCCATCTGAATGCTTGAATGGTAGCTATTATTGTAGGTGAACTCTATAAGAGGAAGGTGATTATCCCAACCATCCTTGAAGTATATCACACAAGCTCTCAACATGTCCTCTAAGGTCTAAATGGTACGCTCTGCCTGACCATCTATTTGCGGATGAAATTTTGTGCTAAGATTAACCTGAGTACCAAGACCTTTCTGAAATGACTTCTAGAATTGAGAGGTAAACTGAGGACCTCTATCTAAGATGATAGACAAAGGAACCCCATGCAACCTGACTATCTCATTAATGTAAAGCTTGGCGTAGTCCTCTGTCGAATCTATAGTTTTAACAGCCAAAAAGTGTGCAGACTTAGTAACTTTGTCAACTATCACCCAAATGGAGTTATGTTGTGTGCGAGTACGTCGTAAACCTGTTATGAAGTCCATGGTGATCACTTCCCACTCCCATGTAGGAACGTTCATCTCTTGAGTCATACCTCCTGGTTTCTGATGTTCTACCTTTACTTACTACAAATTTGCGAACTTGGTCACAAAATCTACTATATCCCTTTTCATACCATTCCACCAAAAGACTTCCCACAGATCACGGTACATCTTGGTGGCGCCTGGAAGAATAGAATACTTGGAATTATGGGCTTCTGCAAGAATCTACTGTCTTAACTCACCTACCTTAGGAACACATAAACGACCCTAATAGCGAAGCACACGATCTCCCTCTTGGGAGAAAACCTCAACTCTCTGCTGATGAACTGCACCCTTTAGTTGAAGCAATATCGGATCACTGTCTTGCTTTTCCTTAACCTCTACTTACCAATGAAGATTCTGACCCATTTTGAACTGTTACACCACCATCTGGTATCCTTATAAGGCGAACTCCCAAGCAAGAAAGCCTGTGAACATCCTTTGCCAGTTATTTTATTTCTTCCTCAACATGTGCTACACTACACATATATAGCCTACTAAGAGCATTTGCTACTACATTGGCCTTACCAGGATGGTAATGCACACTCAAATCATAATCCTTGAGGAACTCAAGCCATCTCCTCTGGCGAAGATTCAACTCTTTCTAGGTGAACACGTATTAAAGGCTCTTATGGTCTATGAACACATCTACGTGAACACCATACAAGTAATGTCTCCAAATCTTATGTGCAAACACCATTGCTGCAAGCTTGAGGTCATGAGTTGGATAGTTCTTCTCATGCACCTTAAGTTGTCTAGAATCATAAGCTACAAACTTACCTCGTTGCATCAACAAAAAACCTAGGTAGACTCTGGACGCATCATAATAGATCACATAACCGTTTGAACTCTCTGGTAGAGTCAAAACAGGAGCTGTAGTCAACCTGGTTTTCAGCTCTGCGAAGCTTTTCTCACTATCATCTGACCACTGAAACTTAACCTTTTTTGAGTCAACTTAGTTAAATGGAGAAGTTATGGATGAAAATCCTTCCACGAACCTTCTGTAATAACCAGCCAAACCCAAGAAACTTTTGATAATTGTAGGAGAGGTAGGTCTGGGCCATTGTTTCACTGCTTCTATTTTCTAAGAATCCACTCGGATCCCTTCGCTAGACACAATATGCCCAAGGAAAGCAACAGATTGCAACCAAAACTCACACTTGCTAAATTTAGTGAATAACTGGCAATCTTTGAGAGTTTGGACGACAACCCTCAAATAAGTCGCATGTTATTCCTCACTTGTGGAGTAAATGAGGATATCATCAAAAAGACGATAACGAACAAGTCCAAATACTGCTTGAACACCATGTTCATCAAATACATGAAAGTTGCAGGAGCATTAGTTAGTCCAAAGGACATAACTACAAATTCATAATGACCATTTCAAGTTCTGAAGGTTGTTTTCGGAATGTCACTATCTCTGAATCTGAGTTGATGATAACCAGATCTGAGGACTATTTTTGAGAAATGACTAGCACCATGAAATTGGTCAAACAAGTTATCAATTTTTGGGATAGGATACTTATTCTTGATTGTGACTGTTGAACTGTCAATAGTCAATGCACATCCTGAGAGAACCATCTTTCTTTTTCACGAACAACATTGGTGCACCTCATGGGGAAATACTAGGTCTGATGAATCCCTTATCTAAAAGGTCTTTCAACTTCTCTTTCAATTCTTTAAGCTCAGCTGGAGCCATTCTGTAAGGAGGAATAGAAATAAGTTGGGTATCTGGAAGGAGATCGATTCCAAAGTCAATTTCCCTTTTGGGAGGAACTCCGGGAAGATCTTCTGGAAATACTTCTGGGAACTCATTCACTATTGGGACTGACTCAAGAGTTGGAGTTTCGAAGCTTGAATCCTTAACCCGAACTAGATGATAGAGATAACCCTTAGATATCATTTTTCTAGCCTTAAGGTAAGAAATGAATCGACCCATAGGCTCTAAGCTATTACCCTTCCATTCTAAGATTGGTTCGTCTGGAAATTGAAAACGAACGATCCTAGTTCTATAATTGATTGAGGCGTAACAGGAATGTAACCAGTCCATGCCTAGAATGATATTGAATTCTACCATTCTAACTCTACAAGATCTATTGAGGTGACTTTATGAGAGACTGTGACATGGCAATTTTTGTATAATCGTCTAGCTATAACTGGGTCACCGACTAGAGTAGAGACTGAGAAAGGTTCTGAAAGAGTTTCTGGATTGACACCGAAGTTTACTTCTATATATGGAGTTACAAAGGAAATAGTAGCCCCTGGATCTAACAAAACATAAACATCTAAGTGAAAGACTCGTAACGTACCAGTGACCATATTAGGAGAATCTTCCTAACCTGGCGAGCCTAAAGAGCATACAACCTATTTTGGCGCTGACCGCCACATGTACCAGATGAGTTACCCTGCTGAGTTGGGCGACTTACTGGTGCTGCTGAAGTTGTAGACTGAGCTCTACCATTATTACCTCCCTGACCCTGTTTAGAAGAAAGACAATCTTTCAACTTCTGACCAGTCTGACCACACCCAAAACATCCTTCCTTTCCTACAAGACACTCGCACGAATGGTTTTTACCACACTCAGGACAAGTTGGGTAGGTCCTAGTACCTGAAACACTCCCCTAAGACTTAGAGCCTGATGCCCTACCTTTCTGATCATGTCGAAACCTGGAAGATGGAGCACTAGCTGATGAAGGTGCTGGGGCTGAAGACTTTTGTTGAACCTACGAGAGATTACCACCACCCAGTTTCTGTTGTGAATACTCATAGTTTCTTGTCCTAGCCTTTTTATTCTCCTTAGCCTGTTCCCTAAGCTTATCCCCCTCAACTTGTTGAGCATGAGTCATGAGCCTAGATATGTTCATATCTTCCAGCAACATAGCATTTCTATACTCTGTTTTCACTAAGTCGGATACCCCATACAGAAACTTGTTCATTTGAGCCCTTGGATCAACAACTATGTGAGGAGCATACCTGGAAAGTTGGGTGAACTTGAGTCCGTACTCTTGGACTGTCATGCTGCCTTGCCTCAAATTCATGAACTCCTGAGCTTTTGCCTCCCTCAACTCTCTTGGGAAGAACCTGTCCAGAAAGGCTTTACTAAAGCACTCCCAAGTAACAGGAACTACATCCATACCCCTGTTTTCCTTCCACTGAGTGAACCAAATGTGAGCCACATCCTTAAGCTGGTAAGATGCCAACTCAACCCTATCATTCCCAGTTACCTGCATCACTCCAAAGATCTTTTTAACCTCATTAATGAAGTTCTGTGGGTCCTCACAAACTTGCAACCCTAGAAACTCAGGTGGATTCATTCTAACAAAATCACGGACCCTGGCTGCAGTTGACCCATGATTAGCATTGGTAGGAACTGGGGCATGCTGATTGTGATGGTTGGTCACACTCTGAGCCAAAAGCTGAATGGCGTTCTGAAACTCAGCATTCGAAACTTCCTGATCAGGGACCAGAGGAGTTGCATTAGCGTTGTGGGCATTTCTTCCATAAGCTCTACAAGGAGGCATGATCTGAAAGCGCATAACGATGGATTAGAAAGAGATCATACCTTACACACGATAAGAATAGCAAAGAAGTGAAGTTTTCCTAAAACACTTCATAGCCTCCCCCTCATTAGTTATGGTGCACTTTACACCCATGAAAAGGAATCTACTTAGTGCGGATTTTCAGACATCCTAGGACTCTTGAACCTAGTGCTCTGATACCAAGTTTGTCACGCCCCGAAGCTACCCCCGAGACACGGACACGGGACCTAGGATCGCGAGTGACCCCAAGTTAACCCTGCTGGCATATAATAAGCATACTTAAAAAATTTCAAAAAAATAAACATAATATGCGGAAACTAGAAACATATCATAAACTAATAGATGGGGAATACCCAATATTGATCTAAATAAATAATCTATGAGTTCAATGACAACTGAAATATCAAACTCCAAGGTAAAACTGAATCTAATTATGTCTGAAATAAAGCCTCTAACTGACTAGAAATGTTAGATCATGCCCTAACTAAATCTAGCAAAAACTGAAACTAAAGACTAAAAATAGAAAGGAAACATGTTTGTCATCCTCGGAGAATGAGGACTCACCATTGATGCTGCTGAGTTGAAGATCGGGAACCAATCTATGCATGATCTAGAAGCTTAGGACCTGAACCTACATCACGAGAAGATGTAGCGCAGAGTATGCGTCAGTACTTGAAAGATACTGAGCATGCATGATAGAGTAAAGTTGAACAAAAATATAACTGAACAAAACATATAATTGAGCAATGATATGAGATAATTATGATACTATACTGAGAATACTGACATGAACTAACTGAATGCAATGACCAAGTTTATAACATGCTAAAACTGAAATCTGAACTGTAACTAATAACCTGGTTAATGTACTAGAATCTGACTGTGGGAGCTACTAATAACCGACATAAAACCACATGAGCGAAGTGTGGAATCCGATGTATACGCCCCATCGAGAGTACCCAATATACCTTGCCAGAGGTATAGAGGCATGACTGGCGTGATCACTAATATGTAATGCCCAATAGAGGGGACTTAACCTACGGGGAACGTAGTTCTGGGACTTGAGGGTGACTCACCCTAGTCCACTCGATATTAAGCTACTCCCAATTGATTATGTAATTAACAATTTATGACTGAATTTCTGTAATACTGGATAGTTCAAAATACTGACATGCTAACCAAAAATGCAACATTAATGTACTGATAATGAAACATTCGAATCTGAGGCATGTATATTTGAAATAACTGACCTAGCATGTGTAATTCATTAACTAAAAGAACTACATAACTAGGGTTCTGAGTTTATGCAAGAATCTACACAAAATGGTACAAAAATCATGATAATCTGATTAGGAACATTAAAGTAACTAATTCAAAATGATCTGCTGAAATTCTACAAACCCTAGGTCTAGATAGTATGAAGGGAATCAAGAATCTGACTGAATTCTAGGGACCTAATGGGTGAAAGGAACCCACTAGTGAAATCCCACATACCTGGGGACGAAATTCACGGAGAAATCTTTCAATTTCGGAGCTAGAACTGACGAAACCTTGTTGCATTCTTGAACTAGGCTTGCTTAACTTTTTCCTCTTGTTTTGCTCTAAGATCGATGATTTTTTGTGAATGATTGATTAGGTTAGGTTCTAATTTTGTTTTAGGGCTAAAACTGATCAAAACCACATAGTTGGTGTCCAACACATAGGGGAAAAGAACAAAATGACCCTACTTTAAAATCTGACGCAGCTGACCATGGCTGTAACGACCCAGAAAATGATAGAGTGAAACTAGAGCCTCACATGTGAGTTTAGAGTCGAGAACTTAATGAAATGATTATATTTGAATTTGACCCAAAAAGTTCTTAAAAATGTGCTTCGGAAGTTACCGGAAACTTGTTTAGCT
>JAJOOD010010203.1:0-22631 GCA_029582525.1 Solanum tacnaense | reverse complement strand
TGTCTACTAGACCTTTTATTCCATTTGCTTTCTTGATTACAAAATCAAGTATGTCATCATTTATTTCAAATTTTGATGAAGTCATTTGTGTGTTAAATTTTGATGAGTGTGTACAAAATGGAACAAGGAAATTTGGGGTTTTTCTATGGTAGTTTGAAAGGGGTGTTTGTGGGGGAGGGAGGGGAAAAGGGTTTTCTATGAAATGATGGAAGAAGGAGATTTGGGGTTTTTAAGCTGGGTGTGAGGGGGGAGGGGTGTTAGGGTTTTGCCCGAATTTTCTTAAATTGTTTGAAGTTTATTTTTATATTGAAGGAAAGTCAATGTACTACCATAGATGCTTGTACTCTATTATATCCATAAAAAATATCTGTAAAATAGTGCTACTATAATTTAATATTTTATTCTACTTTTAATATTATAATTTTATAGCTTTAAATTATTATGACAATTGAGTATATTTGATGGGGACATATATCAAATGTGTATTATTTTTTTAGTAAATAGGAAAAAGTTTTAAAAAGTCATAAAAGCCGTATTACTTAAATCTTTTAGAAGAAAAATCTTCATATGCTTGAGTGCATTTCCCTAAAAATTACTAAATCTTCTTCATATTAGTGTTTTTTGTTTGCTAGAAAATCGATACATTAATTAACCTCTCTCCAAACGTGTTAGATAGTGTAAAATGTGAAATAATTGAATTTCAACCATGCCATATGCTAAAAATTCAAGAAATGTGAAATTATACCCTTATTTATACTGGTTAAAAGGTCGTAAACTACATTTTACACCATATCAACAAAGTTTTTTTAATGAGTTGAGCTAGTAAATAAATGGGGCAATGATCAGGCAAAACTTGGATGGATTTAAAGAATCATATTTATATGAATGAGTTTTTGTTGTTATGGTGAATTTTTCGTAGAATTTACGTCGTATTTGATAATCAAAACTCGACATATGATACCAAATTTCGTCATTGAGAGACAACCTATTTGATGATTGAGGGGTTTTATCACCCTATATTTGATAAGACTCTAAGGAGTGAAAGTAAATTCATTCTAAACTCGAAATCTATAGTTAATGATGGAGATAGTTACTACTGGTCACGATCTTCGAATATGATAAGCGTAAGTAGGTGTTTTTCCCCTTCATTTTTTGTATTTAGTATCCTATTTAAAACTGAATTCAAATACCTTTCTAAACTCGAGATCTATAGTTGATGGCGGAGATAATTACTACTCATCATGAGTACATGTTTTTTCTTATTCTATATTCGGTATCCACTTTAAAGAAAATCCATTTTCAAATTATAGAGTTCAAGTTTAAAATTATCACAGTGTTACACATCAATGATTAGAAGAATAAACTTAGAATATTATAAAGAAAAAAATATGGGGTAAAGTTATTATAAACGAAAAGTAGGATAAAGGATAAAATAAGATTAGTAAATCATTAGAACAAAACAAGATAACGACACAGTCATATCAACTCACTAGTTATGTAAAGAGAGACCTTGTGCCATTACATGATAACAAATTTGAAAATAAAATAACATTCACATAAGAAGAAATTTGTAATTTAAAATATCAAATTTTAACAAAATCTAGTGATGCTTTTCCAGAAGGCCTTTTACGGTAGAAATAATCCCAATAATCAGAATGCAAGACATGTTTGTACACTGGTTTTTCTCCATCTTTCAACATTTGTGGAAATGGACCAATGACAATGTCAAGGCTAGCATTCACGAATAGCGGTACAGATATTCGAGCCCTGCTTGAATCAACTGCTACACAATGCTCGATACTCTTGTATCGATCATTGCTCATGATCTGCAACAAGTCACCTATGTTAACCGCTAAGGCGCCTTTGATTGGATTTACGTGGATCCAATTATCTCCTTTAGTCCCTTGGACATATAGGCCTCCCGTGTCGTCTTGGAAGAGCAAAGTGATGCAGGACCTATCGCAGTGTCGGCGAGCCCCCATGGTGATACTTGGATTTGGGCATGGTGGATAATAGTTCATGTTGATATTCATAGTTCCCATGAAGAGAGGTTCTAAAGATTCATCGATTTCATTGACATTGAGACCCTTCAATAAAACCTCTAACAACTTTTTAGCAAGTGGTTTGACCCACTTTTGGTACTCCAAGACTTGGTACCTATAAATCAATGACAAAGTCGGGAATTTCGTTAAGAGCGTACATAATTTAATGGCAAGGTAATTTAATGTCAAAGTAAAGAATTTTGCTAAGAGTGTTTCCGTAGTCCATCAGAGACAACGTTTTTACCCCACAAAGGTAAAAATAAGATATGCGTACATCCTACCCTCTCCATACCCTACTTGTGGAATTATACTAGATATATTATTGCAAAATGGATAGAAAAAATTCCTACCCATTCATTATAATTCTGATTTAAGTTATACACACCTTTATTAAATTTAGAGATAATGGTGAAAAACATGCCTGAAGTAACATATTTTTGCAAGTCTCCAATCTTACTGTCATCACTTAACTATCAAATTACATCTCAAAATTAATGAGTCAGTTGCCATTTGCACGAAATTTTAAGCCTAATTAACTTGTGATACAACCTTTTGTGATTATATTGAGACACCTGGTCTTGTACGTTTCGAGATTTGTTTTGAGAAAAAGCTAACTATAGTTTAGATAGAAAATAGAAACACTTTACGGTTAAAGATATGAAACTCATGAAAAAAGTAATACTAGAGGTATGTTTCTTAGTTACTCAAAAACACGTGACCTATAAATTACACAGAACTGAAAAACCCAAAAACTTACCTTGTTTGAGGAGACCAAAGATTGCTATCATTTTGTGGATTACAACCATGTTTTATACTATCCCTCCACTCCAAAACTCTTTCACTTTTCTCACCAATAGCACTCCAAAACATCAAGGTAGATTCACCAGCACTATAATTGTCTTTACAATACTTAACTTTTTCTTCAGCTGGCAATTCAAAGAACTTGTGTGCTGCATCTTTCAACTTTTCAAGAACTTCAATTGGGATCCCATGATTGATGATTTGAAAGCAACCCCACTTGGATGCTGCTTTTTGAATTGATTTTTCAACATTCAAATCATAAAAATTCGATAAATCAATTGTTGGGATTGATTCTTGATTGTCAATTTGGGATTTGTCTAGTCTGTGTTCGTTTGGTTGAATACATTGACTTGGGATAATTTCAAGGCTTCTGTCTACTAGACCATTTATTCCATTTGCTTTCTTTATTACAAAATCAAGTATGTCATCATTTATTTCAAATTTTGATGAAGTCATTTGTGTGTTAAATCTTGATGAGTGTGTACTAATGGAAAAAGGAAATTTGGGGTTTTTCTATGGTGGGTTGAGAGGGGTGTGTGTGGGGGAGGGAGGGGAAAAGGGTTGTCTATGAAATGATGGAAGATGGAGATTTGGGGTTTTTATGGTGGGTTTGAGGGGCGAGGGGTGTTAGGGTTTTGCCCGAATTTTCTCAAATTGTTTGAAGTTTATTTTTTTATTGAAGGAAAGTCAATGTACTACCATAGATGCTTGTACTCTATTATATCCATAAAAGAATATCAGTAAAATAGTGCTACTATTATTTAATAATTTATTCAACTTTTAATATTATCATTTTATAGCTATAAATCATTATGACAATTGAGAATATTTGATGGGGACATATATCAAATGTGTATTATTTTTTTAGTAAATAGGAAAAAGCTTTAAAAAGTCATAAAAGCAGTATTACTTAAATCTTTTAGAAGAAAAATCTTCATATGCTTGAGTGCATTTCCCTAAAAATTACTAAATCTTCTTCATATTTGTGTTTTTTGTTTGCTAGAAAATCGATACATTAATTAACCTCTCTCCAAACGTGTTAGATAGTGTAAAATGTGAAATAATTGAATTTCAACCATGCCATATGCTAAAAATTCAAGAAATGTGAAATTATACACTTATTTATACTGGTTAAAAGGTCGGAAACTACATTTTACAACATATCAACAAAGTTTTTTTAATGAGTTGAGCTAGTAAATAAATGGGGCAATGATCAGGCAAAACTTGGATGGATTTAAAGAATCATATTTTCATGAATGAGTTTTTGTCGTTATGGTGAATTTTTCATAGAATTTACGTCGTATTTGATAATCAAAACTCGACATATGATACCAGATTTCGTCATTGAGAGACAACCTATTTGATGATTGAGGGGTTTTGTCACCCTATATTTGATACGACTCTTAGGAGTGAAAGTAAATTCATTCTAAACTCGAAATCTATAGTTAATGATGGAGATAGTTACTACCGGTCACGATCTTCGAATATGATAAGCGTAAGTAGGTGTTTTTTCCCTTCATTTTTTGTATTTAGTATCCTATTTAAAACTGAATTCAAATACATTTCTAAACTCGAGATCTATAATTGATGGCGGAGATAATTACTACTCATTATGAGTACATGTTTTTTCTTATTCTATATTCGGTATCCGCTTTAAAGAAAATCCATTTTCAAATTATAGAGTTCAAGTTTAAAATTATCACAGTGTTACACATCAATGATTAGAAGAATAAACTTACAATATTATAAAAAAAAAATATGGGGTAAAGTTATTATAAACGAAAAGTAGGATAAAGGATAAAATAAGATTTGTAAATTATTAGAACAAGACAAGATAACGACAATCATACCAACTCACTGGTTATGTAAAGAGAGTCTTTTTGTCATTATATGATAACAAATTTGAAAATAAAATAACATTCACATAAGAAGAAATTTGTAAATTAAAATATCAAATTTTAACAAAAATCAGTGATGCTTTTCCAGAAGTCCTTTTACAGTAGAAATAATTCTAATAATCAAAATGCAAGACATGTTTGTACACTGATTTTTCTTCATCTTTCAGCCTTAGTGGAAATGGACCAATGATATTGTCAAGGATAACATTCACCAATAGCGGTACAGATATTCGAGCCCTGTTCGAATCAATTGATACATAATGCTCGATACTCTTGTATCGATCATTGCTCATAAATCTGCAACAAGTCACCTATGTTAACCGTTATGACGCCTTTGATTGGATTTACATGGATCCAATTATCTCCTTTAGTCCCTCGGACATATAGGCCTCTCGTGTTGTCTTGGAAGAGTAGATGGATACAAGACCCGTCGTAGTGTCGGTGTGCCCCCATGGTGATACTTGGATTTGGGAATGGTGTATAATAGTTCATGTTGATATTCATAGTTCCCATCAAGAGAGGTTTAAAAGATTCATCGATTTCATTGACATTGAGACCCTTCAATAAAACCTCTAACAACTTTTTAGCAAGTGGTTTGATCCGCTTTTGGTACTCCAAGACTTGGTACGTATAAATCAATGAAAAAGTCGGGAATTTCGTTAAGAGTGTACATCATTTAATGGCAAGGTAATTTAATGTCAAAGTAAAGAATTTCACTAAGAGTGTTTCCATAGTCCATCAGAGACAACATTTTTACCCCACAAAGGTAGAAATATGATCTGCGTACATCCTATCCTCTCCATACCCTACTTGTGTAATTATACTAGATAAATTATTGTAAAACGGATAGAAAAAAATCCTACACGTGCATTATAATTCTGATTTAAGTTATATACACCTTTATAAAATTTAGAGATAATGGTGAAAAACACGCCTGAAGTATCCTATTTTTGCAAGTCTCCAATCTGACTGTCATTACTTAACTATCAAATCACATCTCAAAATTAATGAGTCAGTTGCCATTTGCAAAAAAATTTAAGCCTAATTAACTTGTGACACAACCTTTTGTGATTTTATTGAGACACTTGGTCTTGTACGTTTCGAGGTTTGTTTTGATAAAAAGCTAACTATAGTTTAGATAGAAAATGCAAACACCTTATGGTTAAAGATATGAAACTCATGAAAAAATTAATACTAGAGTATTCTGGTAGACGCATGCGTGTAAGAAGGCCGACGACTACATAAGCTAAAAGACTACGACTATAAGACAGGCCGGAAGCGACTCGCTCCTATTCTCGTTGGGATTGGATATAGATGGGAAATCTATAGATCGTAGTAGTTCGCCAACCTCTCTAACTAATATACAATACAATTTCAGTTCACGGCACGGCCAAAAAAAAGAAAGAGCTTCGCTCGGTTGGCCTTCCTATGCTGACGAATGCCTCTTTTCTCTTCTCTGAAGTCTTCAACAAACAAGTGGGAGAGGTGGGATTCGAACCTACATAGAAAAACTTCAACAGATTTACAGTCTGCCTCTTTTGACCAATCAACCACTCTCCCCTTCCCGGGCCGAGGCCCCCCTCAATGGGTTCTAATTCTAAGAAGGGGGGCGGCGCCTGAATCAATCAAAAAGCTTATTGATTTAATTGAAGGGAACTAAGACGATTAGCTTAGTTAGCGTTCCGGGAGAATCTAATCAGTTAAGAACTTCGTTGCCACTAGTAAATTAGACCATTCCCCCCAAAAAGAACTCAGAACCTAAGTTTCTTACTTACTTAAAAACACGTGACATATAAAATACATAGAACTGAAAACCCAAAAACTTACCTTGTTTGAGGAGGCCAAAGATTGCTATCATTTTGTAGATTACAACCATGTTTTATACTATCCCTCCACTCCAAAACCTTTTCATTTTTCTCACCAATAGCACTCCAAAACATCCAGGTAGATTCACCAGCACTATAACTGTCTTTACAATACTTAACTTTTTCTTTAGCTGTGAATTCAAAGAATATGTGTGCTGCATATTTCAAACCTTCAAGAACTTCAATTGGGATCCCATGATTGATGATTTGGAAGCAACCCCACTTGGCTGCTGCTTCTTGAATTGATTTTTCAACATTCAAATCATAAAAAATCGATAAATCAATTGTTGGGATTGATTCTTGATTGTCAATTTGGGGTTTGTCTAGTCTGTGTTCTTTTGGTTGAATACATTGATTTGGGATAATTTCAAGGCTTCGGTCTACTAGACCTTTTATTCCATTTGCTTTCTTGATTACAAAATCAAGTATGTCATCATATATTTCAAATTTTGATGAAGTCATTTGTGTGTTTAATCTTGATGAGTGTGTACAAATGGAACAAGGAAATTTGGGGTTTTTCTATGGTGGTTTGAAAGGGGTGTTTGTGGGGGAGGGAGGGGAAAAGGGTTTTCTATGAAATGATGGAAGAAGGAGATTTGGGGTTTTTATGCTGGGTGTGAGGGGGGAGGGGTTCTTAAATTGTTTGAAGTTTATTTTTATATTGAAGGAAAGTCAATGTACTACCATAGATGCTTGTACTCTAGTATATCCATAAAAAATATCTGTAAAATAGTGCTACTATAATTTAATATTTTATTCTACTTTTAATATTATAATTTTATAGCTATAAATTATTATGACAATTGAGAATATTTGATGGGGACATATATCAAATGTGTATTGTTTTTTATTTCTTTAGTAAATAGGAAAACGCTTTAAAAAGTCATAAAAGCAGTATTACTTAAATCTTTTAGAAGAAAAAATTTCATATCCTTGAGTGCATTTCCCTAAAAATTACTAAATCTTCTTCATATTTGTGTTCTTTGTTTGCTAGAAAATCGATACATTAATTAACCTCTCTCCAAACGAGTTAGATAGTGTAAAATGTGAAATAATTGAATTTCAACCATGCCAAATGCTCAAAATTCCAGAAATGTGAAATTATACACTTATTTATACTGGTTAAAAGTTCGGAAACTACTTTCTACAACATATCAACACAATTTTTTAAGGAGTTGAGCAAGTAAATAAATGGGCCAATGATCAGACCAAACTTAGATGGATTTAAATAATCATATTTTCATGAATTTGTTTTTGTCGTTATGGTGAATTTTTTGTAGAATTTATGTTGTATTTGATAATCAAAACTCGACTTATGATACCTGTTTTCATCATTGAGAGACAACCTATTTGATGATTGAGGGGTTTTGTCACCCTATATTTGATACGACTTTTAGGAGTGAAAGTAAATTCATTCTAAACTCGAAATCTATAGTTAATTATGGAGATAGTTACTACCGGTCACTATCTTCGAATATGATAAGCGTAAGTAGGTGTTTTTTCCCTTCATTTTTTGTATTTAGTATCCTATTTAAAACTGAATTCAAATACATTTCTAAACTCGAGATCTATAATTGATGGCGGAGATAATTACTACTTATCATGAGTACATGTTTTTTCTTATGCTATATTCGGTATCCGCTTTAAAGAAAACCCATTTTCAAATTATAAAATTCAAGTTTAAAATTATCACAGTGTTACACATAAATGATTAGAAGAATTAACTTACAATATTATAAAGAAAAAAATATGGGGTAAAGTTATTATAAACTAAAAGTAGGATAAAGTATAAAATAAGAGTAGTAAATCATTAAAACAAAACAAGATAACGACACAATCATACCAACTCACTGGTTATGTAAAGAGAGACTTTTTGTCATTACATGATACCAAATTTGAAAATAAAATAACATTCACATAGGAAGAAATTTGTAAATTAAAATATCAAATTTTAACAAAATCTAGTGATGCTTTTCCAGGAGGCCTTTTACGGTAGAAATAATCCCAATAATTAGAATGCAAGACATGTTTATACACTGATTTTCTCCATCTTTCAGCATTTGTGGAAATGGCCCAATGAATTGTCAAGGCTAGCATTCACGAATAGCGGTACAGATATTCGAGCACTGTAACGACCATTGCTCATGATCTGCAACAAGTCACCTATGTTAACCGCTAAGGCTCCTTTAATTGGATTTACATGGGTCCAATTAGCTCCTTTAGTCCCTCAGACATATAGGCCTCCCGTGTCATCTTGGAAGAGCAGAGTGATGCAGGACCCATCGCAGTGTCGGCGAGCCCCCATGGTGATGATGAACAAAACGCAACATGAAGCTCAATAATCAAAAGACAAATAACAGAGAAGAAGAAAGAGAAGAAAAAACAGTGAAACTATTTTGCAGAGAAGGAGTTGCAGGTTGTTTTATTTAATACGTTTAGTGGCCTAATATAGGCTTACAGAAATATGTGGAATCAGAATCCCACTAAACTACTTGCCCTAAACTCTAGGAAAACAAATCTGCACTAACTACAACTAGGAAAATATCAGGAACTAATTAAATAACAAAGTGACAACTAACAGCTAGAAAATAGCTACTGCAAGACTTAGTCAAACTAAAGAAAATATGCTGATGTTGTACAACTTTAACACCTCCTCTCGACATCAGCTCTAGTCTTAGCAAGGCCTAGCTCATGATGAAAACTTTCGAACTTATTGGCACATAAACCTTTTGTGAACAAGTATGCAATTTGTTGTTCTGTTTTAATATGCTTCAAGTTGATCTCTCCTTCTAACACTTTTTCTTTGATGAAGTGGTAATGTATTTTCACATGCTTAGTCCTTGCATGAAAGACGGGATTTTCAGCTAAACTGATTGTCACAAAACAAGGAAACTGCATAGCCAACTGGTTGCTTTAAATCTTTCATCAGCATCATAAGCCATGTACTTTCTTGAGCTGCAACTGGTGCTGCCCGATACTCAGCTTCTGCTGTTGACAGCGACACCATTGGCTGCCTTTTGTTGCACCAAGAAACTGCTCCAACTCCAAGCTTAAACACAAATCCAGTAGTTGAATGACGAGTATCATGATCTCCTGCATAGTCAGAGTCGCAGTAACCAACCAACTTGCATTCTTCACTTCTTTTATACAAAAGACCATAACCAATTGTATTTTTCACATATCATAGCATTCGTCGGGTAGCCTCCATATGGTGCTTCTTTGGAATGTGCATGTAGCGACTCATCACACCAACTCCAAAAGAAATATCGGGTCGAGTCTAAGTTATATAAATCAGACTACCTACCAATTGCCGATACTTTATCACATCTTCTAAATATTTTCCTTCGTCTGCACACATTTTGACATTTGGTTCAATTGGAGTTGCGATTGGTTTGCACTCCAACATTCCAAATTTCTTCAACAAGTCTATGGAATACTTTCGTTGATGAAGAAAAATTCCTCCTCGAGAACGATCAACCTCCAAACCAAGAAAATGATTAAGCTGTCCAAGTTCTTTCATATGAAATCGGACAGATAAATTTTCCTTCGTTTGAACGATTTCTTCTTCATTATCCCTAGTTACAATCAAATCATCAACATATACTAGCACTATAGCTAGCTTCCCTCCATCGACTTTGACAAAAAAACTTGAATTTGCAGATGTAATTAAATAACCACTTTGAGTTAAAAAATTCAACAATTTTACCATACCAGGCCCTTGGCGATTGCTTTAATCCATCGTGCGCCTTCCGCAACTTACAAACATATCCAGGGTGCTCTTGACTTTGGAAACCCATTGGTTGAGCCATGTAAATCTCCCGATCCAGCTCCCCATGTAAAAATGCATTTTTAACATCCATCTGCCACAAATTCCAATCTTTGCTAGCAGCAAGTGCAAGTAAGACTCACACAGTTGAAAACTTCGCCACTGGACCAAAAGTTTCATCATAATCCAAACCATATTCTTGAGTAAATCCTCGAGCTACCAAACGAGCTTTATGCCTCTCCACCAACGCATCTGTGCGACGCTTTATTTTATAAACCCATCTACATGATATATGTTTCACATCTTTTGGCTTCGGCACAAGTTCCCAGGTTTGATTTTGTTCTAGTGCGGCGATCTCCTGCTCCATTGCTCTAGTCCATGCTAAGTTTTGAGATGCTTCTTCAAAGCTTTCAGGTCCTTTTCCAGATTCATCCTCTATTGTTGTTGCATTGGCATATTTGGGGTTTTGTCTCCGAATCCGTTCTGACCTTCTCGTCTCGAATTGTGGAACAACTGGTACTTTTCCTTCATTTGTTTCACTAGGTGGTACTTCTCCTTCATTTGTTTCACTGCCTTCACATGTTGGCTGGTGAACAATTGATTGCCCAAAATTATGAGTTGCACCTTGTTCAACATTGGCGTCTTCACTTGATCGAATATAAGTAATTTGCAACTTATTTCTCAAATCAATTTGGTCCGGTAATATCTCCTTTTCCGCAGACCACCATGAAGAGGTTTCATCAAATACAACATGTCGTGATGTATAACACCTTCCAGTTGTAGGGTCACTACATTTCCACCCTTTTCTTTGATTATCATAGCCTATAAAAATGCATTTAACTTCTTTCTTGTCCAATTTGCTACGTAATTGATCAGGTATAAAAACATAGCATACACATCCAAATACTCACAAATAGCTGACATTAGCTTTTGTATTCCACAACTTTTCAAAAGGTGAAAGAAAACCTAACCTTTGTTGAGGAAGTCTGCTGATGACATATGATGTAGTCCTCATTGCTTCTGCCCAAAATCTTCCTGGGATATTCTTGGCATGTAACATAGTGCGACATATTTCTGCTAAATGCCTATTCTTCCTCTCTACAATGCCATTTTGCTGCGGCGTGTAGGCACAAGTATATTGATGGGGAATTCTGCATTCCCTTAGGTATTGAGAAAACTCAACTGAGTTGTATTCCCCTCCATTATCTGTTCTTAAACAACATATTTTCTTGCCGACTTCTCCCTCAACACTTTCCCTAAACTCTTTAAACTTAGAAAAAGAATCTGATTTTTCTTTCATAAAGAAAACCCAAACATACCGAGAGAAATCATCAATATAGGTCACCATGTACTTCATTCCACCAATTAATGATTGCTTTACCGGTCCAAACACATCCAAATGAACTAATTTTAGTGGCTCATCGGCTTTAAATTTGGATTCTTCAAATGGCAACTGGTGAGCTTTACCATACTGGTATCCTGCACAAACAATGTTTGCTTTTAGTTCAAGCTGGGGAAGACCTTTGATCATTGACTGCTTCATCATCACAGTTAGCTTGGAATAACTCACGTGAGCCAATCTCATGTGCCACAAATCTGCAATCTCATCTTTTTTGTCTTCTCTACGTATGCAGACTCTGCAGATATCACATACACTGATTCTAACCTCCTATCTTTCATAATTGGATTTTCTAGGTTCTTGAGATCCTGATATATCCTCACATCATCAGAACCAAATAGAACGTAGTTTCCACATGTTGTTAATTGTGACACCGAAAGCATGTTTTTCTTCATACCAGGAACATGATAGACAGTTTGAAGAGACATCTGGTTGGTCCCATGTTGAAGAGAAATTGTCGTCTTACCAATATGAGCTATCGGTAATCTTGAATCATTGGTTGTCACCACAACCCGACTACCCTTGTACACTGACGGGTTCTGCAACTTTTGCTTATCACCTGTCATATGATTTGCACAACCCGAATCAATGATCCAGTCATTGTCATGATCAATTGATTTAGATATTGTCGTTGTAAGTGCTAAATCCTCCTCTTCAATAGCAAAAAAGGTTTCAGCATCCCAAACATCTTCACTATTCTTGTTTGGATTTGAGGTAACAACATTACTTTCCACAGGCTGTTTCTTGAACCAACAGTCCTTTTCCATATGACCCTTCTTCCAACAATTGTAACACTTCCCTTCGAATCTTTTATCGTTCTTTTGATTCTTCGGAACTCCCTTTGAGCTTAAATTTTCATCTCTCTGAAAACTTTTTTTCTTAGACCTACCAATAGATTGATGCTTGATGTTCCTACTTTTGTTGGTGTAGAGGGCTTCTTCCTCATTCTTCACCGAGAGTCCTGCCATTTGCTTTGCCATGGCTTCTTAACCAACTAGCAGATTTTCAAATTCAACAAGTGATGGTTGTGTTGGCCATCCCTGTACAACAGTAACAAATCCTCTGAATTCAGGTCTCAAACCATGAATAATAATTCGCTTTACCCTGGTTTCTCCAATTGGCACTGTAGGATCCAAATTTGAAATATCACGGCATATCTTTTTGACTCTATGGAAGTATTGGGTAATCGTTAAATCACGTTGATTAGACGATAACAACTCGTTCTCCAAGAGTTGCAGCCTTGCATCATTCTTCTTTGAGAAAAGTGCAGCAAGTATGCCCCATGCTTCTTTTGGTGATTTAGCATCACGAACATTCTCCAACACATCTTTATCGATTGTTGTTTTCAGCGCAAACATTGCTTTTCCTACTTTTATCTTCCACTGACGTAACGTTTCATTTGCATCCTCTGCCTCTGGTTGTGCAACTTCGCTTCCGTTGACAACTTCCCAGAGATCTTGACCTTGCATATAGGACATTATACATGTTTCCCATGTATTATAATTCTGATTATTGAACTTTTTGATTCCCCCAACTACTTGAAGGTCATTCATTGTGCTGGCTCTGATACCAAATGATGAACAAAACGTAAAAGGAAGCTCAATAATCAAAAGACAAATAACAAAGAAGAAGAAAGAGAAGAGAAAACAGTGAAACTATTTTGCAGAGAAGAAGTTGCATGTTGTTTTACTTAATACATTTAATGGCCTAATATAGGCTTACAGAAATTTGTGGAATCATAATCCCACTAAACTACTTGCCCTAAACTCTAGGAAAACAAATCTGCACTAACTACAACTAGGAAAATATCAGGAACTAATTAAATAACAAAGTGACAACTAACAACTAGAAAATAGCTACTACAAGACTTAGTCAAACTTAAAAAAATATGCTGATGTTGTACGACTTTAATAGGTGATACTTGGATTTGGGCATGGTGGATAATAATTCATGTTGATATTCATAGTTCCCATCAAGAGAGGTTCTAAAGATTCATCGATTTCATTGACATTGAGACCCTTCAATAAAACCTCTAACAACTTTTTAGCAAGTGGTTTGACCCACTTTTGGTACTCCAAGACTTGGTACCTATAAATCAGTGATAAAGTCGGAAATTTCGTTAAGAGCGTACATAATTTAATGGCACGGTAATTTAATGTCAAAGTAAAGAATTTCACTAAGAGTGCTTCCATAGTCCATAAGAGACAACGTTTTTACCCCACAAAGGTAGAAATAAGATCTGTGTACATTCTATCCTCTCCATACCCTACTTGTGGAATTATACTAGATATATTATTGTAAAACGGATAGAAAAAATTCCTACACATGGAATATAATTATGATTTGAGTTATATACACCTTTATAAAATTTGGAGATAATGGTGAAAAACACGCCTGAAGTAATATATTTTATGCATGTCTCCAATCTGACTGTCATCACTTAACTATCAAATCACATCTCAAAATTAAGGAGTCAGTTCCATTTGCACGAAATTTTGAGCCTAATTAACTTGTGACTCAACCTTTTGTGATTTTATTGAGACACTTGGTCCTGTACGTTTCGAGGTTTATTTTGATAAAAAGCTAACTATAGTTTAGATAGAAAATGCAAACACCTTACGGTTAAAGATATGAAACTCATGAAAAAAATTAATACTAGAGGTATGTTTCTTACTTACTCAAAAACATGTGACCTATAAATTACATAGAACTGAAAACCCAAAAACTTACCTTGTTTGAGGAGGCCAAAGATTGCTATCATTTTGTGGATTATAACCATGTTTTATACTACCCTCCACTCCAAAACTTTTTCATTTTTCTCACCAATAGCACTCCAAAACATCAAGACAGATTCACCAGCACTATAACTGTCTTTACAATACTTAACTTTTTCATCAGCTGTGAATTCAAAGAACATGTGTGCTGCATCTTTCAAATCTTCAAGAACTTCAATTGGGATCCCATGATTGATGATTTGGAAGCAACCCAACTTGGCTGCTGCTTCTTGAATGGATTTTTCAATATTCAAATAAAAAAAATTAGTTAAATCAATTATTGGGATTGATTCTTGATTGTCAATTTGGGATTTGTCTAGTCTGTGTTCTTTTGGTTGAATACATTGATTTGGGATAATTTCAAGGCTTTTGTTTGCTAGACCTTTTATTCCATTTGCTTTCTTGATTACAAAATCAAGTATGTCATCATTTATTTCAAATTTTGATGAAGTCATTTGTATGTTGAATCTTGATGAGTGTGTACTAATGGAATAAGGAAATTTGAGTTTTTTCTATGGTGGGTTGAGAGGGGTGTGTGTACTGATGGAATAAGGAAATTTGAGTTTTTTCTATGGTGGGTTGAGAGGGGTGTGTGTCGGGGAGGGAGGGGAAAAGGGTTGTCTATAAAATGATGGAAGAAGGAGAATTGGGGTTTTTAGGGTGGGTTTGAGGAAGGAAAGGTGTTAGGGTTTTGCCCGAATTTTCTTCTATTGTTTGAAGTTTATTTTTCTATTGAAGGAAAGTCAATGTATTACCATAAATCCTTGTACTCTATTATATCCATAAAAAATATCAATAAAATAGTGCTACTATAATTTAATATTTTATTCTACTTTTAATATTATAATTTTATAGCTATAAATTATTATGACAATTGAGAATATTTGATGGGGACATATATCAAATGTGTAATATTTTTTTATTTTTGAAGTAAATAGAAAAAGTTTTAAAAAGTCATAAAAGCAGTATTACTTAAATCTTTTAGAAGAAAATATTTCATATGCTTGAGTGCATTTCCCTATAAATTACTTAATCTTCTTCATATTTGTGTTCTTTGTTTGTTAGAAAATCGATACATTAATTAACCTCTCTCCAAACGTGTTAGATAGTGTAAAATGTGAAATAATTGAATTTCAACCATGCCAAATGCTCAAAATTCAAGAAATATGAAATTATACACTTATTTATATTGGTTAAAAGGTCGGAAACTACATTCTACAATATATCACACAATTTTTTAATGAGTTGAGCTAGTAAATAAATGGGGCAATGATCAGGCCAAACATGGTTGGATTTAAAGAATCATATTTTCATGAATGAGTTTTTGTCGTTTTGGTGAATTTTTTGTAAAATTTATGTTGTATTTGATAATCAAAACTCGACATATGATACCAATTTTTTTCATTGATAGACAACCTATTTTATGATTGAGGGATTTTGTTACCCTCTATTTGATACGACTCTTAGGAGTGAAAGTAAATTCATTCTAAACTCGAAATCTATAGTTAATGATGGAGATAGTTGCTACCGGTCACGATCTTTGAAATGAACCCGAATTCTCAATACAGATACATAAACATTATATTCATTGATAATCAAATTATAATAAAAACACCTGAATTACAAAGAGAAATACTGAAATAACAAGTAACTAAAGATAAAGATGAGAATGGAGATGAGAAGTTAAGATTCTAGAAAGAAGAATAGAGGAACAGACGGTTTCTTCATAATACGCATAACTCTTCTATCTAATCCCTAATCCTATTTAACTGATTGATAATTGGACCTGGATTCCAAATAAAACTCTCTAGTATTTTACTCGGCCCAGTAATCCCATCTAAATCAGCCCCATTCATGACTTCTAACACATAAGCCCGTACAAAGTCTACTTGATTCACAACAATACCCCCATCCTAAATAAGAACATTGTCCTCAAGGTTCGGATAGAACAATTTGGATGTCATAGCAACGAACTTGTTAAGACTTGGATATATGTTAGGAGTTGCTTTAACAAGTAGTGTGTCTTGTTTGTCTTCCTAGTCAATCCTTTGAAGGGAATATATTAATAGCCACTTGACAAAGGCAATATCAAGCGTAACATTCTTAGCAACATGTGCATTGCTAAATATTACAGTATGGGTGGAAATACATCAACACGGACTGGACTAAATCTCAAGGGCAATATTGCTCCCATGTCGGTTTGAGTCAATGCACTGAGGTACCGGCTAATGTGATTCGACCCGCTATCGAACTCGATCAAGGCCATATGATTTCTAGCTTGCAAAGCACGCAGAACATGAAAATTGGTGGTACATTTGGAACATAGATTTTCAGATCCTTGAAGATTTTCGCAAATCACGCATACCTTGAGACAACTATTGCAAGGAATACTAAGAATCCAAAGAGCACGTTTTTTAGTATCCACATTATGATAAGCAACTTCAAGCCCATGGAATTCATGATGGACAACTATATGACACATATTGCATTTTATTTTGTTGTTACCATCCAAATCTTCAACCCTTCTATATTTACCACATCGCTCTGTAGTCCACTTTGGAAGAATAGGCCCACGTTCTTGTCTGAAGATTTCAAATAGTTGTTGTTTATCTACTTTCTGAGAATTCCAATGTTGCACGGTCCACTTATCAATTCCACCACCATCAAGGAAGAATTTTCGTTGATGCACAATTAGTACACACACTGGTCTCTTAAGTTGCTTTGCATTCATAAAAACATCTTGAGTTTGGTTGTGGAAAAAATTTCTACCATTCAAACATTTTAACTTCACAAGCACTCGGTGTATACCAGAATCCCATACATGTAAAATTATACTCTTTTCAACTAAATTGATTTGACAACCCAAACATTTATGATCATAACCATCACATTCAGCAAATTCTGGACGCATGATAAAGCAGCCAACATAGTCCCAACCACCATTAGTAACTTTGCTCGTAAGCTTGGCATAACTGAAAGTGGAAGGATTAGAATGCATTTCCTCCCAACGTTGAACAAGCCCAAAAGGGTAGAATTTTCCGAAGTGTCTAGCGAATAATTGATTCCAACGATCATCCAAAGCTTTGCGAATATCAAAAATGGAAAGGTCACAGGGAATAAATACTATAGAATTATTCCAGAATGAAGGCTTATATGCATTCACAATAACAAATTCTATAGGTTCGTTTCTGATGCTAAAAATTTCCTCTTCATCATTCTTGTCTTCATTTTTAACATCATCACCACAACTATGTACCACAACAATTTTGGAGACAGAATTTACCGAGAGAATTTGCATCTTTATGCATATCAGACGATTCATCAAGCACCTTGCGCACATTGGTATTACTTTTGCATTCCAATTGTTCACCGTGATGTTGCGAGAAACGTGAGTTAGTTATGTTGCTCCATTGTGGTTGGACATACATACGGCCTAGGAATAGTACATATGATTCACCGAAGCTATCCTCACAACAATTTTGGTACTCAATCACATATGGTAACTGTCCGAGATTGGCAAATCTCCCCTCCGTGGACTTGTATCCTTTATGTTTGAATCGAATTCTCACTTTATCAGCGATATATGGCCAATAAATTAATTGATTATTCCGAAATAGCCATTGGTACCATTTCAATGCTTCACCGTCAAGGTATAACGATGCCACACTAAGCTTCTGATCTTCCTCAATTTTATAAAAATTGAACTAATGCTCCGCTTGGACTATCCAAGCCTTCGGATACTTGCCTCTAAACTCCCATAATTTGGTGTTCTTAACTGTAATTTGTGGTTCAAAAGAGGTCATAGCCTTTCCCCCCAAAATCTCAAGCAACATCAAACGAAATTCAGTGAGATCCTTACGGATATAATCCTTCATCTCTTGTATTGAATCACAAATTGAATCATCAACGGAAGCCTTGAGTACTCTATGGTCCTCCATTAGAGCGACCTCTGGATGAAAGCACCAATGAAACAAACCTGAATTCTCAATACAGATACATAAACATTATATTCATTAATAATCAAATTATAATAACAACACTTGAATTACAAAGAGAAATACCGAAATAACAAGTAACTAAAGATAAAGATAAGAATGGATATGAGAAGTTAAGATTCTAGAAAGAAGATGAGAGGAATAGACGGTTTTTTCATAATACGCATAACTCTTCTGGCTAATCCCTAATCCTATTTAACTGATTGATAATTGGGTCTGGATCCCAAATAAAACTCTCTAGTATTTTACTCGGCCCAATAATCCCATCTAAATCAGCCCCATTCATGACTTCTAACACATAAGCCTGTGCAAGTCTACTTGATTCACAACAATCTTCGAATATGATAAGCGTAATATAAGTAGGTGTTTTCCCCCTCATATTTTGTATTCGGTATCCTATTTAAAACTGAATTCAAATATATTTCTAAACTCGAGATCTATAATTGATGGCGGAGATAATTACTACTCATCATGAGTACATGTTTTTTCTTATTCTATATTCAGTATTCGCTTTATAGAAAACCCATTTTCAAATTATAGATTTCAAGTTTAAAATTAGCACAGTGTTGCACATCAATGATTAGAAGAATAAACTTACAATATTATAAAGAAAAAATATGGGGTGAAGTTATTATAAACAAAAAGTAGGATAAAGGATAAAATAATTAAAGAACAAGACAGTAGAATGTTTTCTGTATCTCATATTGAACTAGATTTACATGTATTTATACAACCAAAATAAAGGAACGTGTGTTCCAACTACTGGAGAATAAAGAGGGGTCATGGACAACATGACCAATACTATAACTGACTAAGAGAATAAAAAGGAAAATAAGATAAAATAAATCTGTTTTTCAGCTTAAAAATAAAAGAACTTCCAGAAGACTTCTTTACTTCACGTGACATTTGAAGTTGAGTATTTCCCAGTACCTTTTCCACCATGAGTTCCATCATATGAAACAAAATCAAATCCAATACCCCCACTCAAGTTGGAGGGGCGCGAAGTGAGACCCAACTTGCTGATGAGTGATCGATGAGATGGCCCAGAAAGAGGCTTTGTGAAGAGCTCGGCGATTTGAGATTGGGAAGGTAAATAGGATACAGAGATGATTCCAGCGAGGAACTACTGCCGGACAAAGTGACAATCGAGGTCGACGTGTTGATCTTTCGTGGAACACCGAGTTTTTAGCGATATGTATTGTTGCCTGACTGTCGGAGTGCAAATCATTTGGTAGGGTGAGAGTGATAGAAAGATCATTGAACAATTGTACCAACTAAGTTACGCGATGACTCTTCTCATAGACCTATACTCTGCCTCAGCGGAAGAAAGGAAAACCAGTGATTCTTTCTTCGACTTCCATGAAATCGGGGAACAACCAAAATTCACATAATACCCGCTGATAGAACGACGAGACTCTGGGAAAGATGCCCAGTCGGAGTCACAAAATGCAACTAGCTGAAGAGAAGATCCTGAATTCATGAAAAGTCCTAGATTGGGTTCACCCAAAAGGTAACGCAAGCAATGAAAAGCAGCATCAATATGGGGTTGACGAGGTGCTTGCATATACTGACTAAGATGTTGAACTGAAAAAGAGAGATCTGGTATGCTGTGAGTTAGGAAATTCAATTTTCCTAGGAGTTTCCAATAATAAGTCGGATCATTCAAAAGAGCTCCTTCATCTGCTTTGAGTTTGTGTGAAGGATCAAGTGGTGATGAAGCTGGCGTCATTCCTAAACAACCATATTCATCTAATAACTCCGAGGTAAACCTCTTTTGTGTCAAAACTAATCCATCAGCTTCACCCAAAATTTCCATTCCAAGGAAAAAATTGGCCAGTCCCAGATCTTTGGTGCGAAACTCAGAGTTAAGTAATGTTTTTGTATCACTTTGCTCCAGCAAATCATTTCCTGTAATTAGTATGACGTCCACATAGATAGCTATGATTGTGACTTTGTCTGCTGATTTCTTGAAAAAATAAAGAATAATTATTTAGAGAGTGGGAATATCCCTTGAAATTCAAAGTTGTTGTGAGTCTGGCATACCATTGCCTTGAAGCTTGTCGTAGTCCATAGAGAGACTTTTGCAAAAGGCAAACATGATTGGGTGAGGGTGCGTCCATACCTGGAGGACATTTCATGTAGACCTCTTCCTGTAACTCTCTATGCAGAAAGGCATTATTCACATCTAGTTGAAAAACATCCGAGTATCGCTTCACTGCCATGGCTAGAATACATCTAATAGTTTCCATCTTAACAACCGGTGAGTAAGTCTCAGTAAAATCAATTCCCTCTCTTTGAGTGTCTTCCCTGATAACTAAATGAGCTTTATACCTTTCCAATGATCCATTTGATTTGTATTTCACTTTGTAAACCCATTTGCAAGGCAAAGCCCTCTTGCCATTTGGTAATGAAACAACCTCCCAGGTCTTATTGAGTTCTAGAGCCTCAAATTCCTTAGTCATTGCCTCCTTCCAACCATTATGAAGTGTTGCTTGGAAATAAAAGCTAGGTTCTGGAATATATGTAATAAAATTGAGCATGGACTGATTGGAGGAGGATAAAGATGAAAATAATAAGACAGTAGGCTTGATAGGAGCAGACAAACATGAATTTGTGAAATCTGTCAGAAAGACAGAGTTGCACACATAGTCCTGTAGATAATCAGGCTTTTTATGCACTCTAGAAGATGTCCTGATTGTAGGTGCAATAGTAGTGAGAAGATCAGATTCAGTAGGTGTTCCCATTATGTCGGGATGAGAAGGAATAAAAGAGGAAGATTCATCACAACGAACATTAGAAGGAGTGAGATGATGAGAGGAAGGTGAAGTATGATCTAAAGTTTTTGTGGGAAGGAATGTAGAATGGTTTGAAGTTGCTGCATCAAAAGTGGATACATGACTATTTGGTGAAACAGAAGTAAAAATAGGTTGATTGTGTTGGGTAGATGAGAAGGGAAAATAGCTTCATGAAATTTGACATCCCTAGAGATAAAAACCTTCTTTGTTTCAAGATTCAACAACTTGTATCCTTTCTTTGCACTTGGATAGCCGAGGAAAACACAAGGTGTAGATCTAGGTTCTAGCGTGGTTCTATGTGGAGAATTAGTGCATGCATAAGCAAGACAATCAAAAACCTTGAGATTCTCATAAGTAGGAGAGACACCAAACAGAACTTGATAGGGAGTTTTAAAATTGAGTACCCTTGAAGGAAATCAATTTATGAGATGAGTAGCCGTGAGCAAACAATCTCCCGAAAAATGCATAGGGAGTTTAGATTAATAGAGTAAAGCTCTACAAGTCTCCAAAAGATGTTTGTGCTTTCTCTCCACTACTCCATTTTGTTAAGGCAAGTATACACAGGTAGTTTGATGTATAATACCCTTAGATGAGAGGTAACTGGAAGTTTCAAAACTGCTTCCTAGTTCAAAGGCATTGTTTGGCCTAATGATTTTAATCTTCCTATCAAATTGCCTTTCTATCATTGTTAGGAACTGTTTAAGTATTGAAAAAGCATTAGACTTAAGGTGTGTTTGGTATGTAGGAAAATATTTTCCTGGAAAACAAGTTGATTTTTGACTTATTTTCTCATGTTTGGTTGGTGAGTAGAAAATATTTTCCGGAAAAGATTTTTAGTATTTGATTTATGAATGAAAAATATTTTTGAGAAATATCTTTTATTTTAACTAGAGTAGAAAATAATTTTTGAAATTGAAAATATTTTTTAAAAACAAACTTAAATTTTTTTTGGGGGGTGGGGCCTGGTAGGGGGTGGGGGAGTGGGGGGATGGGTGGGGGGGGGGTTGAGGGTTGGGGTGAAAAAATAAATTTTTGAAGTTGAAAGTATTTTTTAAAAACGAACTTAAAATTTTTTTTTGGGGTGGAGGGGTGCTGGTAGGGGTTGGGTGGGGTGCCGGGGGGGGTGGGTAAGGGTGAAAAAAATTAAATTTTGAAATTGAAAATATTTTTGAAAAAAAAACTTAAAATTTATTTTTTGTGGGTGGTGGGGGGCTGGTAGGGGGTGGGTGGGTGGGGGGTCGAGGGTAGGGGTGAAAAAAATGAAATTTTGAAATTGAAAATATTTTTTAAAAACAA
>JAJOOD010010202.1:0-39548 GCA_029582525.1 Solanum tacnaense | reverse complement strand
TTATTTTAGCATGATTTAGTACTTTTAAATTATGATCATTTTCATTATGACTTTGCAATATTTATTTTATATGATGATTTCATTATTATTTTTTATTAAATATTTTAGTGTCATCAGTACTCATCTCATATTTTGTGTTATTTTATTAAGAAACACCTTAAATAATTGTATTTTGGTTGGACTAAAGAAATATTTGGAGCACAAGTTAATTATATGTTTGTATGCAAACTTTACGGAAAAAATCCAAAAATCTGAAGAAAAAATTCCGAGGTTTATTAGTTTGGTTTGATTTATAAATTTATAAATTCGACACAATGGTTTGGTTTGGTATTTGAAAACTCAAACCAACCCCAGGTTGAAAAGCCCGAAAAAATCTGAATTTTATTAGTTTGGTTTGATTTATAAATTAATATTTTTTACACAAATGATTTGATTTGATATTTGAAAAAGCTGAACCAACCCGATCATGTACACTCTAGCGGGTGCATGGGGAAGTGCATGGATAGACAATCTCAATAAGTTTATTTAAGCCATAATCAATTTAATTTTTTTTAATGAAGATAAAGAACATAAAAATTTAATTAATATTTTTTATCAAATTAATTTTACATATTCAAATTTTCAATCAATATTAAACATAGATAAATAAAAAAAAGTTTAAGTATTGATATAATATTAACATAATAATTTAAATATAATTAAAAATATCAAATAAATAAATTTAAAAAATCATTCAAAAATGAAATCACTACATATAAAAATTCACCACAAAAATAAATACATGTAAGAGATATATTAGTAAATATGTAAATATGGCAAGGATAGTTTGGTTTTGAAAAAATAATTTTCTGTTTTTTTTCAAGTTTCTTCCTAACAACATAAAACTCCTTCTACTAGCAATTAAAACCAAATTTTACTTAGTCAAACAACTTAATTTTTCAAAACAATATTATTTTTTTCCTTCAAAATAAGTGATTTTGGTCTCCCAATAGCAATGTCAAACAAGTGAATTTTTCCATCTCAACTTTAAAATTTAGAGCAAATATATCCATCATTAAAAAAGTGGTGCATATTTGTCTAACAAATGAGGCATATTTTATCTTTTTTGTTAAATAAACTGAACTAAAGAAAAAAATTCAAAAACAGTTTTTTTAATTTAAAAAAATGTCACAAGGTATTATCTCACGTATTTTTTACCCCTCCAGGCACTATAACAAAACCAATTTTTAGCGGCAATAGATATAGACATTAATAAAGAGTGCTAAAGTCTTTACCAGTATTAGTTAAGTGTCATTAGAATCAATGTTGCTAAAGACTTTAGGGACATATACAAAGAGTGCTAATTGCCGTTAAAAATATATATTTAACGGCAATTAAGTTATTGTCGTTAACTAATTTCCGCTAATGATATTTTTGATGTAGTGAGGTTTGACCCAAATAAAAAGATTCAGTCTCTCGGTCATAAATGGATTTGAGTCTGGCCTGAATAAAGGAGAAATTGATTTATTCAAAAAAAAAAAATTGGATCGGACTTAGTGGGGTGAAGAAAAATGAGTGAAGTAATTTATAAGTCATATGACAATTTGAAATTAAAAAATCAGTTTTAGAATTCATTTTTTGAATTTAGTCTATTAACGAAAAGAGTAAATATGCATCATTTGTTAGACAATGAAAGTATATATGCATCATTTTGTAAAAAAAAAATATTCACTCTAAATCGCAAAGTTGAAAGGTATATTTTCTCTGTCGTCCTTGAAATAATCAATAAGGCAATATGAATTTAAATTATATATAAAAACACTTATAATTAAATAACAGGTGATATCATTTACAACTTTAAACATTGCTTTTAAAAATTTCAAATTCCTGCTCAACTATGAAAAAAAGTTTTGAAAAAAAATATTAATTGTATATATAAGTTAATGATGTTCTATAATAAAATAAATAAGCAAAATAAGAAAATTAATTTTATTGATAATAATCGAAATTCTTATATCGAGTAAAATAACAGAAAGACATTACCTCATCAACATATAATTCAATGTGGGTAATACAAGATATTATAAAAGTAGAAATATATTTTAGAATAAATAAATTTCTTAAAAAATATTTATTTATAATATAAATGAATTTTAAAAATATTTGTGTAATGTCAATTAAAATTTATTTATCTACGTAGACAATAATAGGAGAGAGTACACTACTCATGCACACACTATACGGTACTATGCCTACTCACCTTTCATCTTTCAAGTGGGGTTGAACTCTTTCTAACTTAATGTATATAATGTTAAAATAACAATAATAAAAATTAGCGTTAGATTTTGCAATAAAATTCATAAAAGAATTTTTATAATTAATATATTAATAAACTTAAATAAAAATATATACTAAAATATAATATTAATTAAACTATAGATAAAATTTTAAGAATAATTGAAAATATTAAGGGTGAAATAGATATTATGTTTGAAATTTCTAGGTCAAAACTCGTGCAAGGACTTTATCTTTTTTGCTTTTCAAGAGGATTTTTTAAATTTATTTTTTACCCGAGCTTCCACCCCTTTTGCTCCCTTGGTGACTCGAACTCGCAACCTTCGAATTGGAAGTAAGGGATGCTTACCATCCGAGCAACTCCCTCTCGTCATGATTCTATGAGTCACTAAAAGAGAGTAACATCAAAAATTGGAATTAGACTTTTGTGTGTTGTAGTTTTCTTTTGAAATTTCAAAGTTAAGACTTATAAACCAGACATAATATATAAATATGTCATTTTATTTGACTTTAATTAATATTTATGCCTTTAAATTTTAGGTGTGCACAAGTACCATTTAAATCTATATAAAATGGAACAAATAGATACATACATACACTACGTGACATAATACACATGTCACATCACGTAGGATACACAAAAATTTCATGTAGGATATCACGTGGGACAAATGTGTCTATTTGTTCAATTTATACAAATTTAAGTGTCTATTTGTCCACACCAAAATTATAGAATATAAATATAAGTTGAGATCAAGTTAAATGGTATATTTATGATAAATATAAGGCCAAACACATATGCAGACCCTTAAACTTGTCCCTAAATTTCATTTTGACACTCCAACTCAACTTTGTTTCATTTTAACCCTTCAACTCCAATTTTTATGTTCCATTTTGGCACTTCTTTCCAAAGAATCAACAAAGTGGGATGTGTGTACTTCACATGCGATTGTGATAAAAAATAATGGATGAACATTGTTTTTTTAAAAAAAAAAAAAATTTAGAGTTTCTGTACATTATTGTGTGAAAAAATAATCGGCAAAAGTGTGTTGATTTTTTTTAAAAACAATTAGTTAATTTAAATAACATCACATATATTTTTTTTTCATATCTAGTCTATTTGGACTAACTCAAATATCAGCTTTCTAATTTTTCATTCAACTAAATACGAGTAAAAAAAAACTCATGTTCATTGCTAATTAATAACACTACAAAAAATGTTGAAACTCGATAGACTTTGTTGGGTTGTCATTGATTTTTTTAAGAAAGAAAATCGACACACTTTCGTCGGTTATTTTTCACGGGAAAACTTTTAAAAAGAAATTGTTACTTTTTTTATATAAAAAATCAATGATAATCCGTCAGTTTTAATTTTTTACAATAATTAATGGATGATCATCGATTTTAAAATGCAAATTGCAGTTGAATACCATAAATAGAAATAAAGAAATCATAAAATTAGTATTTTGTGTTAAATGGTACATAAAAGAAATAGAGTTGAAGGGTAATCTATTATTATTTTTTAAAAAAATACTTTTTTTTGTCTTTCACTCTCTTAGAGAATGTGTGATGCACACTCTCTGCCACATCACTTAGAAGTGCCAAAATGGAACATAAAAATTGGAGTTAAAGGGTTAAAATGGAACAAGGTTGAGTTGGAGTGTCAAAATGAAATTTAGGGACAAGTTTAAGGGTCTGCATATGTGTTTGGCCTAAATATAAAGAATATTCTATTTTTCTTTAGGAATGGGTCCATAAAATTATGTAGAAAAGTTCAAATTTAATGAAGGAAAGTTTGAATCATTGAAAGTTAGACCAAGGATTTTTCATTTGATACATAATTCACCATACATTTTAGGAGTTGTGATCATTGGAAATTAGATCTTGTGCAAGTTCATTTGAAATTTTAGTCTATCACGTTGCTATGGTTAAAATTTTTACTACGATTTTGTTAAAAGTTCTCCTATCATTAAAAATATGTTTTTTTTTCTTTTCAACTAGTGCAACACAAAGACTTTTATTTGCATACTCAACCGAAGCTATATGGAGATAATTTGTTTCCGTCGTGCATCGTGGCTCAACAACACCCGTACTATTAAAATAATTCGTCAGTAGAGATATTTTCATAAATATATTCTTCTTTTTTTCCAATGATACTATAATTCCTATTCCCTTCTCCACTTTGATTGTCTCTTTCTTTGTACCTATAATTCTCGGTATAGGCTCATGTGTAGTCAATGAAAATTGTGTTTCAATATATAAAGGAAAAACGATATGATATATTCTTCAATTTTATAATTTAAAATTGATATATCCCTCGTTATAAAAATGATACACATATACACTTACTGTTATAAAAGTGGATCACATTACCTCTACAGTTATAAAAGTAGATCACATATACCTCTACTATTACAAAAATAGCTCACATATATCCTACAATTAAAAATTGTGGCTCACTACACTCTTGCCTATTCAAAGTGACTCACTACACTCTTTGTCCAATTAGATACCCTTTGTCGGAAAAAATAATGTATTTATCTAAACTCATTAAATAAAAAATGATCTTTAGCAATAATTAATTAACGGTAATAACTTAATTGCTGCTAAATATATATACTTTTTAGAGACAATTACTAGTGATAATTTCATTTTAGCACTCTTTGTACGTAAAAACCATTGAAGCCTATAACGGCATTGAATCGAATAACAATTAACTAAAATTGATAAAAACATTTAACATTTTTTGTTAATGTGCATATTTATTGTCACGAAAAGTTATTTTTGTTATCGTGACTTTGTCTACAAAATAATACAGTATGAAAGACGCATCATAATTCAAGGATGATCCATTGAAGGTGATAAATACTAGATTCTCGCTTCTATAGATGTAACCGGACAAATTATATTATTTAGTTGCAGATTCTTTTGAATTCAACATTTTGACGTAAAACATAAATTTATATTATTAAATTCATTAAAATTACAATAAATAGTAGGTGTGAATCTATAATTTGAACTTGATGCCTAGTTCAAATTCTACAAGGATGAGAAGATGGGAACACCTACTACGGTTGATCCACCATCGATAATGAAAACATTTCCCGTTACATATTTGGAAGAATCATGGATTAGGTATCGAACCAGTGATGTTAAACCCAGATCTGTTGTTCCAATAAATCTCAGAGGAACAGTCTTCAAAAGGAACTTAGGGAACCCTTTGAGTTTAAAAAGCCCCTCTGTTATCTCAGACTTGAAAAATCCTGGAGATATTGAGTTCACTCTGATCTTATCTACTCCCAACTCAATAGCCATTATCTGCAATTCATCATTAGATTATAGGGAGACTTATAGAATTTCCATTAGTTTAGAAGTTAATTACATAGATACACTCTAGTTTGTAATATTACGAATCTAATCAAATTTCGGTGCATCCAAATATATATATCTTGAGATACATGTGGTCAAAAATAGGTGGCATTTATTTTAGATACATTGTATTCAAATTGATTTGCATGTATCGGGGATACATAACAAAATTTCACTCGCCACTCTCCTATGTATCTGGTATTCCAGATACATGCAAATCATACCAGATACATGCAAATCATACCAGATACATGCAAATCACACCAAATACATGTTTGGTGTGATTCGCATGTATCTGGGATGCATGACACATGACGATCTCACTCGCTTCTCTCTCCATCTATTTTTTAGTGTATCTGGTAACAAACACACATGAATTTAAGTATATCTTTCCCAATATATGATAGAAAGCTCTTAATTAGTGATAATATACATAATTATTTGAAAGCATAGGTAGAATTAATATATAGTATATAGAGTAAGGATGTATATGTTTAATAAGATAGTTTCACCTAAATTATATGAATAAAAAATATTTTCATTCCATTTGCGAAGTATAATTTTAAGTAGTCTCCCTACCTTAGTGACCATGTCAAGAGCCATCTTTGAAGAAGCGTAAGCAAGACTCCCTTTGTATACTACCCGATTCAATGCTGCAGCTGAAGAGATATTAATAACAGATCCTCCGCCCTGTTTAGCATCGCGCATTGTCTACAAACACATTTTGACACCAACCATGCCCCTTTTAGATTTGTGTTTAAAGTATGCTCCCACTCTTCCTCCGTTAATTCCAATGAAGAGCTCACACTACCTATAAATTAATTCGTTTTTTCTCATTTTACGTGACACAGTTACTAATAATAGTAATTTATAAAATAATACTGATCAAGTACCTCTAATGCCAGCATTGTTAATCAAGACATCGATATGTCCAAAGGCATCCCAAGCTATTTGTACAGCGGACTCAATTGTAGCACCATCAGCAGCAACATCAAGTTCGAGGGCAAATGCACGTCCGTGGCCTTTTGAATTAATCTCATCGCATAGAGATTTCAGTCTGTCAACACGACGAGCAGCAGCAATGATGCTACAACCGGCTTTGGCCAAGTCGAAACAGAACTCTAGCCCGATTCCTGATGACGTACCGGTCACCATCACTATTTTTCCGATAAAGTCGTGCCACGGCTCCATTAGGAGTATTAAATTAATTTGTAAGTAGTAATGAATTGTGCAGAAACTTTAATGTATTTGTAGAGACTAGAGAATAATGGCTAACCAGTAACCACCACTAGATAGATATAAAATTCTTGTCCTGTTTTTGGTAGTCGACCAGTCAAGTCAGTCAGCCAGCCTAGCTAGTAAATATTTCTATAATATCAATAATTCATCCGAGTATAAAATACATTATTAGAAAATAATATTTATGTAGTAATGTAAAAAATCAAGTTTTATTATTGGTCCGTTCAATCTGTGTTGTTTAGCAGGAATGGATCCGCCCTTGATCAAGGAGTGTCAAGCGATACCCTTTCATCAGAAAATTACATTGTATATAAAGATCAAATTTTAATTTAATAAATATATATACAAGTATTGAGACCTGTTATTAACAAAAGTTAAAAGTTTAGTCTAGTGATATTGTAAAAATTTCTTGAGATTGTATGTTCTACTATAACCATTAACACCCCTTGCTGGCCTCATAATTATTTTTCTATTATAACTGTAGACATTTTTTATCATGAAAATCCTGGCATTATGGGAGTAGCTTAATTATTAGGTGTCCTGTCGCGCTCTAGATCTCAAATTTGGGTCATGACAAAAGGGCTCAATGTTTAAGTTGGTTTAGAATTCTAGTTAATTAATTAATCTTTATGGGGGTTCATGATTTGATTAAAAATTCAAGTTCATTAAATTAGATACTTTTTTTCGAATTTGATTTGATTTGATTTTAAACTAACAAATTGTATATATCATTTTTATAAGGATAAAGAGACAAATATACCCTTTAACTTGTTGAAAAAGTGGTGTATATATATTTAGGGGTCGTTTGGTAGAGTGTATTGGAGAAAATAATGATTGCATTAGCTTAGTGTATTATTAATACCTTGTTTGGTACATTTTTCTAACCTATGCATAACTAATGCTTGTATTAGTAATACACTCTATTATGTATTGAAGAGTGTATTACTAATACCATCTATTTCTATCATATATTTTTGAAAAAATATTGAAATATAGATGTGTGAACCCACACTTGAAGTATCACATAATGCGATTATGACTGGGTTCACCTCTCTCCGCGAGGTTAGAAATTTGAAATTTATATTTATCTTGTTTTATTTTTCTATCTAAAAATAGATAACACTTCTGTAAGTGGTAATTGGTATATATATATATATAAGAATTAATTTTAGACCTATAATTTTAAAAATTTAATGGTTTTCAGTAATAAAAATCTAAATGTCGAACCGATAAAATTTATATTATAGATCAACCTTTTTATAACAACGCACGCATCATCTCAAAATCCTGGATACGCCTCTGATTGTTCCCATGGCAACACAAAACTTGATGTAGAATCGATATGACATATGCAAAAAGCAATAATTAAGATAACAACAACTATTGTGTTTTTTGACATAGCTTAAGGAATTTGGGAGTACTTGTAGACTATCGTGTTATCAAATGCTCACTTAACAACACATTATTTATAATGTCAACTTGCTTATAACTTGAAGTAAATTATCAAAAACTATGAATTAAATTTAAAGTTCAAAACCTATCTTTGTTAGAAGAATGATCCTAATTTTAAGCTGTTAATGAAATTTATTCCAAATTATTGCAACATGTATTATTTCAAATGTAAAAATAGCTGGATAATTAATTTTTTGGATATATATGTGATATATACTAACGTCAATGATATGGTGTTTTTCGACATTATTGCTCTAGTTTAGAAAAATATAGACTCGTTTGATCGGGATTCGGGAACAAGTTATCCTGGGTAATTTATTTTGGAATAAGTTATCCTATCATATACATGGGATAACTTATCCCATCACTAAAGTATAACTGATGAGATAATTAATCTCAGGACAACCTAATGCCTCCAACTAAATGCAGGATAAAATAGTCCTCAAAACAAACGATGTGTTATCAAATGCTAGATTAATGATTATACTACGCTTTAATAAGTGTGTGTATATATATATATTGATTGTTATTAATTAGAAAATATGAATGGAAGTCCATATGTGTATTAATTGTACCTGAAGGTCGTGATACCTTATTTTAAATTTAATTGCTACAACTTGTCAATTACGAGCTTACAACAAAAACTGAATATAATTGCAACTTGTTATTATTAGATTTCATTTTTTAATTTCATTTTATTTATGCATAATTAAGAAAAAAATGTTCATGATCAGAAGAAAGAAAAAAACACAAAACAAGCATACAACCATAATAGAAAAAAAATAAAATACAATCACATTGTACATAATATAAACAGTGGCGGAACCAGGATTTTCAATAAGGGGGTTCAAAATTCGAAGGAGTAAACATACAAACTAGTTGAAGGGGGTTCGACATCTATTATATACATCTAAAAAATAATTTTAACCATGTATATATAGTAATATTTTCCGCCAAAGAGGGTTCGGATGAACCCCCTAAAGACATGCTGGCTCTGCCCCTGAATATAAATGATATATTTTCCTATAAGAGGTACGCTACATCAACTTCAACTTTAAGGGGTTGTCGATAGATTCCATCGATTGAATTCAACATATTCCTAAGACATGCATTACAAGGGTACACACAATCACATTTATCGCGTAAACAATCAACAAGTAACTTTCATTTTTATGCATCATTTTTCAACAATTCTGAAGTTGGTACGAGTGATTGATTCATCCAATTGATCCCATGGCAACATAGAACTTGATGTAGTGAAATATATTTGACTCGTTATAAATATATTTTAATGAATGATGTTACACTTACTTAATAAAAATCTTATCACTTTATTTGTATGTTTAATGTAAGTACTAAGTACAAAACTATGTAAAGGGTCGATATTTATTTATAATTAAAAACCGAACAAACGAATCAAATCAATTTTAATAATTTAAAAATCTACTAAAATTGATATGATTTTAATAATTTTATAACGGACTAAATTTGTTTGATCTTAATAATTTACTATCAACTAAATTTTAGTTTCAACTAAAAACTGACCCAAATCGATTCGCAAACACTCCAAACATTGCGCTGAGTATTAAGAAACATTTTTATTGTTTCGAGAATTGAACGTACAATAAGGAGAAAAAAACCAACATTATTACAGTATTTCTCTAACATGTCCATTTCTAGTTGAACTTCATGAGCTACGTTCTTGCTAGAGCGATGAGAAAATAGGGACACCTGGTAAGGTAGCACCAGCATCGACGATGAAAACATTGCCTGTTATATATTCGGAGGAATCATGCATTAAGTATCGAATAAGTGATGTTAAAGCCGGATCAGTAGTTCCAAGATATTTCAGAGGAAGAGTTCTCAAAAGGAACTTATGGAACCATTTATTTTTAACAAGGTCCTCTGTTATCTCTGATTTGACAACTCCTGGTGATATCGAGTTCACTCTGATATTCTCTCCACCCAATTCAATCGCCATAATCTGTCATTTAAAATGCAATCAATCAATCAATTAATTTATCATAAATAACAATTCATTTGTTCAATTGAATGAACGTACCTTAGTGACCATGTCTAGAGCCATCTTTGAAGTACCATAAGCAATAGTACCCGGTACTGCTATACGATTTAAACCCGCCATTGAAGTGATGTTAATAACAGATCCTCCGCCCTGTTTAGCATCGATCATATGCTTACAAACATATTTCGAAACCATCCATGCCCCTCTTAGATTTGTGTTATATGTATTGTTCCATTCCTCCTCTGTCATTTCCACTGAAGAGCTCACACTCCCTATACAACAATAACATTAAATTATTTCATCTGTCTTAATTTACGTGACACAATTACTATTATTAATAGTACAGAACATACAATTTTTGAATATTCAAGTACCTCTAACACCAGCGTTGTTAATCAAGACATCAATACGTCCAAATGCATCCCAAGCTATTTGAACAGCAGACTCAATGGTAGTACTATCAGCAGAGACATCAAGCTCAACAGCGATTGCACGTTGAGGTCCGTTTGAATTACTATTAATTTGGTCACAGAGAGATTTCAGTCTGTCAACACGACGAGCAGCAGCAATGATTTTGGAACCGGCTTTGGCTAAGTTGATACAGAACTCTAGCCCGATTCCTGATGACGCACCGGTCACCATTACTACTTTTCCACTAAGGTCTTGCCATGGCTCCATTTTTAGAATTAAGTCTAGTTATGTAAAATGGAGTTAGAAATGTAATACTATAGTTTGATGCAGAGAGTTATATATATAAAGTCAACAAAATGTAAAACTTCTAAACTTACACGCGTTTTTCCTCTTTTCTTCCTAATAAATAAACTATAGTCTCAATTACCCCTCTAACTTGTCTATTATTTATCCACATTTAAAATATCTATTCCAAATTATTTATTAAACTACAAAATTAATTTAATTTTTTCATTTTTCCCTTACTAAACAAATTAAAACTGAATATTATGGCCGCCTTTGTTGAAATATCCACCAAGAACTTGGCCTCCTTTCGTTGAAATTCCACGATGTGTGGACCCTCTGTCACTTGAAACAATTCCATCAGTTAGTTGCTATAACTTGGACAAATTTTAGGCAAGTGCGGAGCTACACTTAGCCATCAACATTATGTCTCAATTTATATGACTTACTTTTTTTTATTATTTATTTAAAAAAGAATGACACATTTTTATATTAAGTAACAATTTAATTATAAAATGTCTATTTTATCCTTAATGAAATGATTTACAGCCACACAAATTTCTATCATTCATTTTGGACCACAAATTTTAAAAGTCTTTCTTTCTTTCTTAAACTTCGTGTCGAGTCAAACTACCTCACATAAAATGGGACGGAAAAAATAATATTTTTGGATATAACTAATTGTTGAAGACATGACTTGATATGGTAAAGAAAGGTTAAGACGGTTTAAATTTGCCTTAGATGCTTAGGTTTGAGCCCAGACTAAGGCATTTTATTTTTAAAAAAAATTAGTTCTGTTTTTTTAAGTTAAAAAAGAGAACATAAGTGACGTTTAGTTCCATTTTTTGTCAAATCTGACCAGCAAGATTTATTTATTTTACTTGTATGAACATTTCTATTATCTAAACCATGGTTAGAAATATATTTTAATTAATTAAATCTAACTTATGTCATATGTCATTAATCAAAACTAGAACTTGAGGAAAATGGAGACAAAGGAAATTGAGAGGAGCCGGATCCTCAATTATCCCTCCAACTTGTCTATTATTTATGTCCACATTTTAAAAAGATTCATTTCAAATTATTAAATTACAAAAAAAAATTTCCCCCCTTAAAGCGCACATATATAGAGTGAACTAAAAATTGATAAAAGATAAAAATATTCTTTTCATTTATAAATTTTTAAGAGGAGTAAAAAAACAAGTAGATAAATAACGCGAGACGGAGGGAGTAACTTTTACCCCCACTTGTTAGATGTGACAAAGAGATTGACTACACCCTCTTTTAGGCAAACACAATTGGAACAATTTCTTTTTAATAATTTAAAAAAAAAAAATCATGATAGTATTAAATTATAAGATTAAAAAAATACTTTTATATATATTAGACAAATTTTTAATTTAAAAGTTATTTTTACTATTTAAATTTGGTGTCAAGTTAAAACGGAATATTATGGCCGCCTTTGTTGAAATATCCCGTGATGTGGACCAAGAACATGGCCTCCTTTCGTTGAAATTCCACGATATGTGGACCATATGTTCTCAAACAAACTAGCAAAAGCAAGGGTCACTTGAAACAATTCCATCAGTTAGTTGCTATAGGGCGGAGATACATCTAGCTAAGGGTGATAGATGAACAATCTTTATAAAAAAAAATTATGACTATATACGTAATATGTTGAATATTGATTTTTTTGGATATAATTAATTGTTGAACACACTTGATATGGTAAAAAAAGATAGCCTAGTGGTTAAAACTGTTCAAATTTGCCTAAGAGGCTTGGGGTTTGAGACCAGATTAAGGCATTTTATTTAATGTTTTTAGTTCTATTTTTCCAAGTTAAAAAAAGAGAACATAAGTGACATTCAATTTCATTTTTTCATCAAATCTGACCAGTAAAGTTTATTTTTTTATTTGTCCTAAAGTATGAACACTCTTAATGAAAATTTTGACTCTGCCATTACTTTAAGCAAATTTAAGAGTGAGAAAATTTGAAACGATACCGTTCACATTCATCTTGTGTTATGTAAGTGTACAAAATAATAAGTAATTCCATGTTTATAAAACTTAATTAAGAAGTTGATAGGCTAAATCAATTCAAAAATATCAATATAGTTTGATACCATCTATTTTGGACTAATTAAGCTTATACAATTTTTTTTGAAAAAGCTTCACATCATTACAAGTATTTTTCACTTAACGTGTAGTTTTGTTTCAACTACCAATGACAATCTTTAGCTTGCATAGCAAACTGAAACATTTGTGTATCCAAAAAAACACAATTTGAGCACGTGGCAGAACAAAAGAAGGACAAATTCTCGAGTTTATTGATTTGATAGAATGACCGGCTCCGAGGAAGCGTTTGAGAAGAATATTAGCTTACACATCTAACGATACTCCATATGGAAGATAATCATTGGACATAATATTTTAGAACGCGAGTGAGCTATTTTATTGTTCAATATTGTATACCTTTATTGTCACTCCCCGAGCCTACATCCCGGATATGGCTGGCACTCGAGAACCATTGCTGGCCCCAAGCGAACCCTTGGCCTGGCTTACTTAACTTAGCGGAAGACTCTATGCATATTTATAATGATCAAAAGCACTATACTCACTTGAATAATAAAATACTGAGAATGCTTAAAACTCAAACAACTCAAGTCTTAACGTATGAAATGACAATGAAAGACTAAAGAACTAACATCTGACTGTCTATGAAGCTTCTAAAATAACTGAGATGGATGTCGGGACAAACCCTACGACATCCTAATGAACTAACAAAGTAACTGAAAGCAATAAAAGGAGTCCTCTGGAATGCAAAGAGGCTCACCAACTGACTCTGGAGTTCTCACTGGATCAACGATGCGTTGGATGTCGATCCTAGTTACTGTGTTTGCATCTTAATAAGATGCAGGCCAACTGATATCAGTACATTGAATGTACAAGTATACGAGTTGAAATGCTAAACACAACATAGGCTTGAAAAGAATCTGAAGAACTTACTTGGCTCAACTCAACTCAACATAACTGAACTCATTTCAATATAAAGCAGTTTAAAACAAGTGCAATATAAAGAAAAGTTATTTAAAACATGATGTCAACTCTCTGTGTATGCAAAGACACATATAACTCTGAAATGTATGTAAAAATACAATAAATTATGTATATAAGAATACAATTACTTTTGTGAGAGTTTCTCTAACCAACAACCATCATGTAAGAGCTATAGTAATAATACAACGTTTTGCCTCACGCTGCCAGGGCCGTCCTATACCTTGTCGGGGGTATAGAACCTGAATTACTAAGTGGATCCACTAGTCTATGCTAAAAATCACTAAATGAATCATCTAAAAAGTATGACCCTTTTCTACCCATAATGGCTACATGGTTTATGGGGGATATGAGTTGTCTGAACTCTCCCTCATATCGGTGCTCAATACTACTCCCAAAAAATGATATTCGCTCTTATGTTTAAAACATACTTCTTTCTGTGATTTGAGATTAGTGCTCAAAAACTTAGCTCAAACGCTATCTTGGAAATCAAAGTTTCCTCTCTTGCTTCAATTAGAAAGCGATTACTATTTTCTGAAAATTAGCCCAAAGTCTCTTTGAAAATCGAGGTTTCCTTTCTTGTTTAAATGGGAAAACACTTTAAACCCTTTGGGAATGCATAATCCCCATATACTTCTGAAGAAATGAACTTCAAACTTTACTCTTTAATCTTTACTCAACTTGAACTTTAAGTCTTAAAACAAAGTTAAAACATTTGGAAAAGACTTTTTGAAAACTTTAAAGAACTTTTCTTGACTTGCTTCTTAACTTCTAACTTGACTCTTAACTTTCCTTGAATTGAATTATGGATTCAAGGATTGTGATTTGTGATAGGAAAGATCTCATGATGTTTAGGAATAATTTTAGATAGCTAAACATGAGAAAAGATCAAGAAATCATTTTTTGAGGGTGGGTTCGCGACGCAGAGAAGTATTTAAATTTTTGGTTCGAAAATGACTTTTGAGGCAAAATGATCCGTGACCGCTCCGCGATGCGAAATGATTTTCCCAAATTTGGGGAGCAGGTCCGCGACGCAGAGGCACTGCCCAGATTTCCCGACGAAAATTCCTTCTTCGTTTTCCAGCTCTAAACCCTCTAAACTCCATTAGTTTCCCCCCCAAACACTTAGAATCATTTATACCGACAAATAACATCAGATTCTACTCGAAAACACAACTATAATTCTTCAACTCCTGAAAGCTTTTCTCACAAGCTTCAGACCATTGAAACTTAATTGTCTTCTGAGTCAATTTGGTCAAAGGAGACGAAATGGACGAGAACCCCTCTACAAACCTTCTATAATAGCTAGCCAAACCCAAGAAACTCATAATATCAGTTGGAGATGTGGGTCTAGGCCAATTCTGCACTTCCTCTATCTTTTGAGTATAAACTTTAATTCCCTCTCCAGACACAATGTGACTTAAGAATTCCACAGGCTCAAGCCAAAACTCACACTTAGAGAACTTGACATACAATTCTCTATCTTTCAAAGTCTAGAGAACTATTTTGAGATGACTAACATGATCTTCTTCATTCCTTGAATAGATTAGTATGTCATCAATGAATACGATAACAAACATATCTAAATAAGGTTTGAAAACTCTATTCATAAGGTCCATGAACATTGCAAGTGCATTATTTAAACTGAATGACATGACCAGAAACTCATAATGACCATAACGGGTCCTAAATGATGTCTTGGGAATATCACATTCCCTTACTTTCAACTGATGGTAGCCAAATCTGAGGTCTATTTTTGAAAAACAAGAAGCACCCTGAAGCTGATCGAAAAGATCATCAATTCTCGGAAGAGGGTACTTATTCTTGATGGTAACTTTGTTCAACTGACGGTAATCTATACACATCCTAAGGGAACCATCTTTCTTTCTCACAAATAAGACCGGAGCGCCCCAAGGTGAGACACTTGGTCGAATGAAAAGATCTGTCAATTGTTTTTTAACTCTTTCAACTCTGCTGGTGCCATTCTATATGGCGGAATAGAGATAGGACCAGTATCTGAAAGAATGTCTATGCCGAAGTCTATTTCTCTCTCAGGAGGGACTCCAGGTAGATCATCTGGAAAGACTTCTGGAAACTCTTTTACTATAGGAACTGCCTGAATGAGAGGTATCTCAACTCTAGAGTCATTAACTCGAACTAATTGATAGATACAACCCTTAGAAACTAACTTTCTCGCCTTAAGGTACGAAATGAAACGACCCTTAGGCACTGCTAAATTACTACTCCACTCTATGACTGGCTCATTAGGAATCTGGAACTGTACAACTCGAGTTCTACAATCTATTGACGCATAACAGGCATGAAGCTAGCCCATACCAAGAATGACATCAAAATCTACCACGTCTAACTCAATTAAATCAGCCATGGTACTCTTGTGATTGACGGAAATGGGACAATCACGATAGACTCTCTCTACTAGAATAGACACCAACAGATAGACTCTCAGGAATTACATCAAAATTCATAGCAACATATGGAGTTACAAAAGATAAATTCGCACATGGGTCTAGCAAAGCATAAACAGTAAAGTCAAAGACTTGGATCATACCAGTGACAACATCTGGCGAATCATCTTGCTCTTGGCGACTATTGATAGCATACAAACGGTTTGTTCCTCCGCTGGTACCGGAAGTAGCCCCTCTAGGTACAGCTCTGTCTGGTGGAGCAATTGAAGAAGACTGGGCTTTATTGTCCCCATTACCTTTACCTTGCTTGTTCTTTGGACATTTTCACATGAAATACCCATTCTGAACACACTTGAAACAACCAGTGGAGCCCTCATGACACGTACTTGAGTGGTTCCTACCACACTTAGTGTAGGCAGGAGGCATACTTCCCCCTTGCGCCATGCTACCCTGAGAATAAGTAGGCTTAGCTCTGAAATTCTGACTATTGTACTCACATTTGTTCTTAGGTGCATGTGCACTAGCAAATGATGAAGCAGGTCCCTTCTGTTTCTGTTGGAAGAATGATCGGTTGGCATTACCCTTCTGCTGCCCAGACTCATTCCTTGTCTTAGCCCTCTTGTTCTTAAACTCCTCCCTATCCATTAGCTTCTCTTCCTCAACCTGTTGAACATATACCATTAACCTAGAGATATCCATGTCACATATCAGCATTACAGCCCTACCTTTCTTACTCGACAAACGAGACAGCCCAGCAACAAACATGATCATTCTACTCCTCATGTCCGCAACCATCTCCGGAGCATAATAGGACAGTTGGGTGAACTTCAACCCATACTCATGAACACTCAAAGAATCTTGCTTAAGTGTGAGGAACTCTCGTACCTTAGCCTCTTTCAGTTCTCGGGGAAAGAAACGCCCCAAGAAAGCCTCATAAAAAGAAGCCCAACTCGCAGGTGGTGCATCCTCAACTCTACCCTTTTTCCACTGATCAAACCAAGTCCTAACAACATTCTTCAGTTGATATGCATCTAGTTCAACTCGCTCGGTGTTGGCAACATGCATGACCTCAAATACCTTCTTCAGTTCCTCAATAAAATTCTCCGGATTCTCAGTAGTGCTCGAGCCCGTGAAACTTGGAGGATTCATCCTCAAGAACTCTCGGATCTTAGAAGTATCAGCCACTTTCTGTCTAACTCCTTTTTGTTGCCTAGCTTGGTTGGTCACAACTTGGCTCAACATCTGGATAGCCTCACAGAACTCAGCATTGGTAACTTCTCATTCAGGTTGCACTTCAGGTGCATTTGGTAACTATTGTTCCTCAACGTTACGTCTAGTAGGGCGACCTATGACAGATCAAACTCTAATGCACGAAATGAGTGTGAAAGAAGTGCAGAAATTTTCCTAAGTGTTGCAGCCTACTAATTATAGATGTGGCGCACTTCACACCGATAACTAGGACTCTACAAACACGGCTTCATAGACTCCTTGGCACTCTTGAACTCTGTGCTTTGATACCAAGTTTGTCACGGCCCGAACCTACGTCCCGGACATGGCTGGCACTCGAGAACCATTGTTGGCCCCAAGCGAACCCTAGGCCTGGCTTACTTAACTCAGCAGAAGACTCTATGCATATTTATAATGATAAAAAACACTATACTCACTTGAATAATAAAATACTGAGAATGCTTAAAAGTCAAATATTCAACTTGGCCAAAATGGCAACTCAAGTCTTAACATATGAAATGACAATGAAAAGACTAAATAACTAGCTTCTGACTGTCTATGAAGCCTCTAAAACAACTGAGATGGATATCGGGACAAACCCCACGACATCCTAATGAACTAACAAAGTAACTGAAAGCAATAAAAGTAGTCCTCCGGAATGCAAGAAGGCTTAACAACTGACTCTGGAGTGCTCACTGGATCAACGATGCACTGGATGCCAATCCTAGTTACATGTGTCTGTATCATATAAGATGCAGGCCAACTGACATCAGTACATTGAATGTACTAGTATGCGAGTTGGAATGCTAAACACAACATAAGCTTGAAAAGAATCTGAAGAACTTACCTTGCTCAACTCAACTCAACATAACTGAACTCATTTCAATAAAAAGCAATTTAAAACAAGTGCAATATAAAAAAAGTTGTTTAAAACATGATGTCAACTCTCTGTGTATGCAAAGATGCATATAACTTTGAAACGTATGTAAAAATACAATAAACTGTGTATATAAGAATACAATTACTTATGTGGAAGTTTCTCTAACCGACAACCATCACGTAAGGGCTATTGTGATGATACAACGTTTTTCCTCACGTTGCCACGGCCTTCATATACCTTGCCGGGGTTATAAAACCTGAACTACTAAGTGGATCCACTAGTCTATGCTAAAAAGCACTAAAGGAGTCATCTAAAAAGTATGACCATTTTCTACCCATGATGGCTACATGGTTTATAGGGGATGCGAGTTGTCTGAACTCTCCCCCATATCGGTGCTCAATACTACTCCCAAAAAAATGATATTAGCTCTTATGTTCAAAACATACTTCTTTCTGTGATTTGAGATTAGTGCTCAAAAACTTAGCTCAAAGGCTATCTTAAAAATCAAAGTTTCTTTTCTTGCTTCATTTAGAAAGCGATTACACTTTTCTGAAAACTAGTCAGAAGGCTCTTTGGATATCGAGATTTCTTTTCTTGTTTAAATGGGAAAACATTTTAAATCATTTGGGAATACATAGTCCCCATATACTTTTGAAGAACTGAACTTCAAATTTTACTCTTTAATCCCTACTCAACTTGAACTTTTAGTGTTAAAACAAAGTTAAAACATTTGGAAAAAACTTTTTGAAAACTTTAAAGAACTTCTCTTGACTTGCTTCTTAACTTCTAACTTGACTCTTAACTTTCCTTGAATTGAATTATGGATTCAAGGATTGTGATTTGTGATAGGAAAGATCTCATGATGTTTAGGAATGATTTTAGATAGCAAACTCAGAAAAGATCAAGAAATCACTGTTTGAGGGTGGGTCCGCGACGTGGAGAAGTATTTAAATTTTTGGTTCGAAAACAACTTTTGAGGCAGAACGGTCCGTGACCGCTCCGCTCCGCGAAATAATTTTTCCCAAATCTGGGGAGCAGGTCCGCGACGCGGAGGCACTGCCCAGATTTGCCCGACGAAAATTTCTTCTTCGTTTTCCAGCTCTAAACCCTCTAAACTCCATTTGTTTCCCCCCAAACACGTAGAATCATTTATTCCCTCAAATAACATCAGATTCTACTTGAAAACAAAACTATAAACGTGAATCAATCTCAAGAAAACTCCAACAACACCACCCACAAAGGTTCAAACGAACTTCATCAAGAATTCAAGGGATTTACTTTCAAATCAATATACTTTACTGAAATTGAATCAAGTTGGACGCGTGAGTGAACTAACCCAACGCTATGTGATCTCACATACCTTGTAGGGATCACCCCCGATGAAATCAACAAGCTAAACTCGACGATCTTGACGAATCTTACTTCTCTTCTCTTTTTTCCTCTTCTTTTTTCTTTTCTCCAAGGCCTAGCCTATTTTGGTAAAAGCATAAACTGATCTAATTCTGATTAGACCCTAACTTAATTACCAAAAATGAAATAAAATAATTGAGTAAGGAAAGGACCAAACTACCCTTTAAAAATCCGGATTGGACTTTTCTTATTCCAACAGCCCAACTTCCAAAGGGCATAACTCACTCATACGAACTAGAAATCGAGCAAACCCTGCGGCGTTGGAAAGATCATTCCAAGAGATATCCTACCATATCTGGAAGTACCTCTAACTCATCCTGAGCTAGAAGTTATGACCGTTTGAAGTTGGTCAAAACTCAACTTATTCTAACTTAACAAAATTTCCAGATTTTCATTCTTTCCAAAAGTGACTATTTCCAATTATTAGCTTCTTCCTAGTTATTTCAAATTGCGAGATGTTACATTTATCACCTATTAATATTGTGACTAAAGGCGGACCCACATGTTAGGGTGGAGGTGCATGTGCACCCGTTAATTTCGGAAAAATGATGTGTATATAGTATATCTATCTTGAGAAAATGGTAAAAACTAGGATATAATTAATAGTGCACCCACAAGGAGCATAGGAATGTCTTTGTGCTGCTAGTACAAGCTAGTGAATATCACCCAAGAGATCATGGTTCGAATCTAGCTAGAGCCTTTTTGATTATTTTTTATTTATTTATAGTTTAGCTTAGAGATCATATTTAGCACACCCGAAGTCTTCAAATCCTGGGTTCGTTTATTTAAAGTTTAGATATAGAAATCATATTTGGAGCACCCGAAATCTTCAAATTCTGAGTTCGTCTCTGTCAGATGATCCTAGAACAAATAGGACAACACTACTCTAAAAACACTGAATCTAGCACCCGAAGACTTCAAATCATTGGTTCGCCTCTGTGATGATGTCACAATCCAGACCGTCGTGATTTACACCCACACAATCCTCTGGTCGAAGAACCGATACTACAACCCAACTAATCAGCCTTAACAAAGATACTACATATTTAAAGATAAGAAAGTAGGTTTAAATGCATAAATTATATAGAGTTCTCATAAACTCCAAAGGTTTAAATAAACTAGCCAAACTAATGCGGAAGAACAACCCCTAGAACCTGAAAGGCATTGTACTAAAACATCTAAAGTGCAACAAGTCCAAGAAAAAGGGGAGCAACCTTGAAACTAAACAAACACCCTAAACAAATAGTCTGAGTCCGAAGATGTGGACATATACAAAAAGAAAACTCATGGCAGCCCGGAAGAACTGGCTCACCCTTGAATTTGATTGATCACTGATCTCCTATATGAGGTCTGTCAGTAGCCGCCTGAAAATGCCCTGTACTCAACAAAGAAAGTGCAAGTGCAGTATCAGTACACAATCACAATGTACTGGTAGGACCACGCGGCTATTCCAATAAATGAAACATATGCAAATAATCACAACATAATAAAACAGGCATATACTGAACATATACAATATCAGTCATCATTTCAGGATCAATGTACAATTCCACATTCTCAATAATACATATATATGTCAAGTCAATGGTCATCTCATGGAACTCATACCCAAACTGTTAGCGTGTCGGATCGTGACACCCGTTCCAAGTTAGTGTGTCGGATCGTGACACCCATTCCAATATGTATGTTGGTACGTGACATCCAATCTAGTTAGTGTGTCGAAACGTGACACCAGTTCCATTCAACAAGCCACAATCACAATTACAATGTACATTCTCATAATCATACAAGCAAGTGTTGATTCATGGCATACAATCATTCGTTCATACTCATTTACGATTAGTGTAATCAATAGTGCAACATTCGCATACATACATGCATTATAACGAAGCAATTACTAACATACATCACCCAAACATGAAATCACAACCATCACCTACCTCGAACAAAACTTGAATACCCTAAGAAACTTGATTTCTCCCTTTACGGATTCTTTCCGCTTGTTGTTGGTCTACAAATAATCAATATAACGCGAGGATCAATAAACAAGACCTAATTACCTGGATCATAATCAATAATATCAACCCTAGGTCGAACCCTTGATCCCCATACCCAGATTAGGGCTTTTTCCACCATAATTCCCAGATCAAAACTCTCCCACATCGATAATTACCCAAGAAACTAAGTTTTACAGATCGAAAAATGGATTTTGGGAATAAAAACCTTACCTTTGGTGCTAGAAGAGGTGGAAAGCCTTCAAGAAATATCATGGGTCGTTCCTTAGCTCTCAAGATCAAATGTTGCAGAAAAATAGCGTTTTGGGGGTTTATTTTCGACTTAAATTACAACTATCCCGCCACAGCGGACCTGATCCCGCTACAGCGGCCCAGCCCTGGCAGGAATAATCCCGCCTTGGCGGCTTGCACGGAGACAAAAAGCTAAATTAAGAATTCCAAACCCCCATTTCACAACATACCTTCATCCCATGACACTCAGAAAGTATCTGTTTACGGTAAGATCAGTTTCGGGAATTCTACTCGCCCGAATTTGATTTCCTAAAGTCATACGGTTTCCTTAACGTCTTAGATGTCTACTCATGTGGTCAAATTCATAATTAGATTTCCCATTTGTTACCAGATTTACCTAGACCTCTCTGACTCCGATTTCGTCCAAATCTGAACTATGTTGGGAAATTTCAAGTTACTACCAAAAAAAAATTCTGGCCCAAAATTTTTTCCCTTTGGCTTTTCTATAACGACGGGAACCGGTCGTTACAGATGATCCTAGAACCAATAGGACAACAGTACTCTAGAAACACTGAATCTAGTGCAAACACTCATCATCGGAGCTCCACTGCTTCACACGACTTTATTTACTCACTTTTATATTTTTAACAACCCTATTTAATTGTTAATAATCGAACCTAAAATAAAGTGCATCCTCATTTAACTATCTTTTGATAAATACTTAACTTTTCATATAATTCACAACAAAATAACAAAACTATCTTTTGATAAATACTAACACATGATGCTTGGCTATTAGAGTAAATATAGGGATGACATTGGGGTAGAATGGGCCGGATGCGGGTTGGGTTATAATTTTTGCGGGGTCAGGAGGATTTGAGTTTATGTTGGAGCCGGGCGAGGAGGCGAGGCGGGTTCAATTCCCTTGAAAATAAAATCTGGCGGGGCGGGGCAGATTTGCGGGTTGCAAATTGAAATCTCAAACTAAAATTAAAAGTTGAAATTAGTGCCATCATGTTGTTATTCATTAGGATTTCTTAATATCACTTCATCTGTTCCAATTGTTTTTAATTGTATTTTTAGTTTTTTGAGTAATGATTTTACCAACTGTCAATGTTCAATCAAACATAGACGACTTTTACTATTCGAATTAGATATTCATCAATAATAACTATAAGAAAGAGTGGTAAAAACTGTAATATTTTTAGCTATTAATGTAAGAAAAAAATTCATTTATAAATTTTAGTCTAATATTACCATTCTAAAAGAAAACATGACAACCATTTTGGGAGAAGGCAAGTTAGCAGATTAGAGATCTTTCGTGCAAATATTATGTTTTCAAGAAGAATTATGAGAAGATGTATATAATGACCTGCATCTGTCGTTTTGAGTAGGTTAGTAGTGAAAGAATTTGGGCTAGAAACTTTTTTGGGTAGTAACTTAAAATTTTTAGGCAAGGTCTGCCTCCGACAGAATTTGGGCTAGGCGCATTCTAGGGCCACCTAGGAATGGGTGGGGTGAACTATATGGGCTTGGTTGTTATTTTCTTGTATCCAAGACATTAAGGAACCCATAGGGCTTCACGATATCAATTCGGGTGAGTAGAACTTCCGGAATTGAATTCAGTGAAAGAGATAGTTTCGGACATCAAGGGAAAGAGGTATGTGGTGAAAATGAGATTTTTGAGTGTCTGAAATTTGCATAATCCGCTATAGCAGGGTGTGCAGACCGTTATTTCACGGTAACTTTCATTATAACGGGATCGCTATAGCGAAGCGAATAAACATGATTTTATGCAGAAATAGCCCCAGAACCTTCTATTTTCTGCACTTTTGTTCTTGAACCTGGGAGAGCGATATAGAGCTATTTGCACTCAATTTCCCATGGAATTCATCGGTAAAGATAAGATTATTATTCCCAAACCTTGTACATTAATTTTTGAGCCTTAGATTCTAAGTTATTCCTCCTAGGGGAGGTTTTTGACATGATTTTATGGTGGAAAAAGCCCAAAGTAGAGGATGATGATCAATAGTTTGCCCAGGGTTAGGATTTGAGTCTAATCCACGAACAATTAGGCCTTTGTGATTATTCGTTGCTTGTATTTATTATTTTAGACCAAGAACAAGCCAAGACACTTCAAAAAGGGAAAACTTTGATTCTTAAGAGTTTTTAAGAAGCTTGATTCATGATAGGTGATGGTTGTATGTTTTTTTATTTACGTATGTATGCATGTCTACCGCTTTATAGTATTATTGTGCAATGCATGTTAGGTAAAACATCGAATGGCATATGAAACAACATCATGTTGATAATCTCATATATAAAATGGTTATGTGACTTGTGATTTCAAATGTTATTGTTCATGTTGTTTGTTATTGTGCATGATTGTATGTGTTTGTTGGTTGGCTCGGGTACCACGCTTGGTACATGATATCCCCAACGGTTGGCTTGGATATCATTCATGATATATACTAACGGTTGGCCCAAGTACCACGCTTGGTACAAAGTGAAGATATCCATAAATAAGTGACTCGAGTACCACGCCGATACACTAACTATGGATGACTCGGGTACCATGCCAGTACACTAACAGTTTGATTTGGGTTCCATAAGAAGACCATGTTTGTGTTTATGGTTCCATGAGAGGACGACTGGCATTGCATTTGTGATCGTGTGAGATATGCATCCAAATATCTGTTGTTTCATGCCATATGACTGGGAGTCAGTATGCATTGATAATTGTTAATTTATGTGTTGTTTTGTGTTACTCATGTACTGTAGTAAGTAGTTTACATTCATATCTTGGACTGACCATGTGATCCTACATGTACATTGTGGTTTGTGTACTGATACTGCACTTGTTCTTCCTTATTGAGTACATGATATCTTCCAACAGCTGATCCAAAACCTCAGTTGAGGGACGTCTGACTTCAAATTCAAGGGTGAGCTATTCTTCCTGGTTGTCGTAGATTCCTCTGTTTTTTCTTGTACATCTTTCTGGACTAAGACATTGTTAGAATTTTGTCATTGTTTTTGAACGTCAGAGTTGCATCCCCTTTAATTAGTTTAGAAATTAGAGTTTTGGTACCACGACTTTCATTTCCTAGGGATTTATTTCCGCATAATTGTTTTAACTATTGGATTGAGTTTATGGGACTCAATTCTTTAATTGGTTGTCTAAACTGTGTTTTCTATTTATTATGATGAACTTGGTGTATAAAAGTTGTTTTGGGTTTAGTTATGGTTAGTTATCGATTCTCCTACCAGGTGATTTAGTGTGTGTGTCACTCACGACAGTCTGAATTGTGACAGAAGAATACACATATTGCTCCTTTGCGGGGCAGGGAGGGGTGAATCTAAGCGGGTCGGGTTGGAAATTAATTTTTTTTTCTATGTGGGGCAGGTTGAAGTCGTCGCGAATTTATACACCCACAACTGCCCACCCCGTTTGCCATCCCAAAGTAAATACTAATAATTTCACTTAATGAAAAAACATCAAAAGCAAAAGTCAAAGTGGAAGGATATACATTTGTGTGTTGTACCTTTCATTTGAAATTTCCAACCAATAATTCAGTCGTCTTTCTTGACTCTCTTTGTTTGTTTGTTTTCTTTTGATGGAGATCTGTTCATGCATGCATCATGCATGCATGTAGAGTTTAACATGGATTTTAAGTTTGATTTTACTTGCTCAAGTATGGCGAATAAAAAATTTCGTTAAGGATGTTGAAAGTTATATATATGTATGGAAGATAATAATATAATTTTTTATATACAATAATATAATTTTTTGATGATGGGTGTCCGACTGACCACTCTAAGCTATATGTGGCTACTAGGTTGTGTAAGTGGTGATATTTCTTGAACTAATGTTTCGGTTGCAAAAGATCGTATATTAATTAACTAGCACAAAATCAAATAATCCAAGCAAATAAATAAATTGAAATAATAGCAAGATTTAACGAGATTCGATTAATTGTTTATGTCCTTGGAGTAAAAGCGGAGAGAGTTTTTCACTATATATGAGAACCTTACAAGAAAATGTACCATAATTAGGATTTAGTCTAGCTTTGATTTTTTTTTTCTCCATTATTGTACTATTTTTGTTCTTATCTATTTTGTTGAATATACATAAATTGTGACAAGTTGAATTGATGCTTGAGAGATAGAGTAAAGTCACGTTCACTTAATTAAACTATCAAAATGAATTTCAAAGTGAGAAGAATAAAGTATCAAAATGAAAATTCAAAGTGAGAAGAATAAAGTGGCTAATTAATGCAATTAAGTAAATGAAGGGAGAAAGAAGACTAATAGAGTGGAAAATTGTGTAACGTTTATTATTATTGAGAAGGAATAAACGTTTGTTTAACGGCTAAAAAGTTGCTTTATTTTTATAAAAAATAGTTTTTCAGAAAAGTAGTTTTACAAAAAGTAATTTATGTTTAGCTAATTCATTTGAGGAAGTGTTTTTGATAAATCAAGTTGTATTTGACTAATTATGTTAAAAACTGCTTTTATTTTTTAAGAGTCAAATTACAAAAAATGAGAAGTATCAATACTATAAAGTTTTAATTAAATTATTATTTTTTATTCAAATAAAATGTACATATGTAAATTTTCAATCAATATATACATAGATAAATAAATAAATAAAATTAAATATAATATTAACATAATTATTTAAATATTAAGCAAAATAAAATATTTAGTGTTGAAATAAATAATTTTATGCTTCTCCTTGTGTTTTTTAAGAAGCACAGTTACATTTTTTTAGTTTTTTTTCTAACAACAGACAAATTGTTTTTACGTCCATTTAAAAGCAATTATTCTAATTAGTCGAATAAGTTGGTTTTTCAAAAAACAAAAAATAAAAAAATCTTCAAAATAAATATTTTTGGCGTTCCAACCATTTCAAAGAGGCTCTGATATTGATCATTATTAACTATGATATCCATTTTGAAATTTCAGAACTGACAAGTATTATTTTCTTGTCTGTAGAATAGTATACATACAATATAATAAATGCGTACTATAGAAATTACAAGTAACATGTGATATTTTTGTGTTGTAGTTTTCACTTGAAATTTCCAAGTCAAAACTTGTGCAAGGACTTGAAGAACAATAAATACATTTTCATTCATGTATCCATAGTTGTCTTTCTTTGACTTTAATGTACTAAGATGTGGAGCAGCGGAAGTGATTGAGGCGCACTTCATGAATTTGGACGAATTCATTAATTTTTTAGTAGATTTTATATTGGATAAATTACTTAACTACACTCATTTACTTATCTTAATATCTATTTATTCTTACTTATTTAAAAAATCTCTTATTTACCTATGTATCCCGCATGTATCCCGTGCACAACGCTATGTATCCCGCTATGTGGAATGTATCAAACGCTATGTATTCTGTGCACAACGTTATGTATCCCGCATGTATCCTGTGCACAACGCTATGTATCCCGCTATGTGGAATGTATCAAACCTAATGTATCCCGTGCACAATGCTATGTATCCCGCTATGTGGAATGTATCAAACCTAATGTATCCCGTGCACAACGTTATGTATCCCGCAAACATCATTTTTAAGGGATTTTTGGTAAATAGAAAACTAGAAGAGATAGGATGCTATTTAGTACTTATAATATGTGGTTCCTATAATTTATACTTTTATATTTATACTAGAAAATTAGTTAAATATATATGTATATTAATACATGAATCTCTAACAAAATTGATTGATAATCTATGGTAAAAAAGGAGTCGTGTAAATGTTTTCATGCTAACCTCCAATCTTTTAATCCTGACTCTGCTTCTGAAGTAATAATATTTGGATAAAATTCACAAATATGATTTTATTTTTGTAATTAAAAACTATTTTTTTGTCTGAATTTATGTGACACATATGAATTTCGAAATTCAAACAAATCTATTTTGATCGTAAATTTTTTATATATCTTTTAAATATTTTGGATTATCAATTATCATGACTTAATTATAGTACTTTTACATAGTTTCTAAATATATAAATTTCATTTAAAAAATTAAAAATTTTATGTGCAAATTTCTAATTAAACTTAAATTATTTTACTTTTGAAAAGTGAAATATGTATTAAATTAGGACAGTAGGAATAGTCATTATCAAGCAAATAAAAAAAACAATAAAAGTTGTAGAAAGATAATTTGGACAGAGAGATATGTGTCATAAATGAAACTGATCAGTTAGCTTTCTTATTTATAAATGAATAGAAGATTAGTTTTTTTTTTTAATTGGGATAAGACATAAATATCTTTAAATTATTTCCAAAATTTCAGCGATAAATTTAAATTTAACTAATATTTTATTATTCTCTTATACTAATTTAAAATGAAATAAATACACTTTAAATGTTACAACATTGAAAGTCTACGTACTCTCTAGAAAGCAAATAAAAAACAAAAAAAAATGAGAAAACTTCCTTCAATATTATACACGTTCATTTTTAATTGGTTATTTTACAATTAGTTAGTACATATAATTATTGACAACTTAATTTATATATGTTTAATTATTTTTATTCCCTCCTCACTTAACCTTTTTATTTTTCTCTCTTTCATTAATTTTTAAAAAAATCTATTTTCAATTTATAATTATTTTTTTAAGAAATTATATTTTTAAAAGTATCTTTTAATTTTAATGTTTTAATTATTTCTTTTATGTGTATTTAATTTTTGCACTTATATTGATAGTTGTCTTTTTAAATACAAGACATTTGAAATCAAATCAAAAGGAAAGACAAAAAAAAAAAAAAAAAAATCAATAGGAAAAAAGAGAAAAAACAATCAATAAGGGTTAAAAAAAAAGTTTTTATTTTTTAAAATTCCGTGTGTTAACTTGGCTTAAATACAAGGCAAAAGAAAATAAGAAGATTTTTCTTAACTATATTTCTTTAAAAAATAATAAGATATTTACAAGTGTGGCAACACGTGTATCATCGCAACTATTTGAAATTGAGTCTTGATTCCATGTTACCATAGAAGGTGCACGAAAATATAGAAAAAATAATATTTTTTTTGGGGAGGGGGATAAGTTATTGTAAACTAATTAAGTTAAAGTGTATCGCTTGAATTTTAATTACAATTTGAAGGATTTATTTGTGTCTTATCCCTTTTAAATTCAATAGATAGTATTTCCTTTGTCCCAATTTATGTGATTTACTTTCCTTTTTAATCTGTCCCAAAAAGAATGACACATTTCTATATTAAGTAATAATTTAATTGTAAAATGTCTATTTTACCCTTAATGAAATAATTTACAGTCACACAAATTTCTATCATTCATTTTGGACCACAAGTTTTAAAAATCTTCTTTTCTTTCTTAAACTCCGTGTCGAATCAAACTACCTCATATAAAATGGGACGAGAGTAGTACTCTATTAATGAAAAAAGTTAATATACTCTATAATTGATAGACGACAAAAATATATACGCACGTAGTTCAAAACAAAATAAAGACGACTTGAATGGATAACTAACACATGGTTGAGTAAAGTTACGTTAATGAGTCAAAATGAAAATTCAATGTGAGAGGAATAAATAAAGAGTTTAGTTTGTGGTAAGAGAAAGTGACTAATTAATGCTTTTAAGTAAATGAAGGGAGAAATTAAAGAAGATTAATAGAGTACGTGGAAAATTGCGTAACGCTATTATTGAGAAGGAATAAGATAGGTCATTGTTAACTAATCATATTACTTAATTTGACCGGAAATATTCATTTTGAAATCGATATAATTTTCGTATCTTTATAATAGATAATAGGATATAAGACACAAATTTTTCTAGATTATGATCGAAATCTCAAAGACATATTTAAACTAAAGTAAATTTCTAAATCAAAACTAGAGGACCAATAACATTTTCATTCATCATCAATAATCATCTTTCTTAACTTTAATGTATTGGTTCTAAGTTTGATTTTTAATTGCTTAAGTAGATTCTAGGATGTGGAAGCGGTGATAATCGGATAAAATTAGGGAGGACTATGGGGAGTGCGGCGGGATGGATTGAGTTTAATTTGTAAAAAAATTAATTCGCTCAGTATAACAATTTTTTTTTTCATTTTCAATTTGCTCCGTATAAATCCGCTCCACATGAATCCGTCTCACATAATATTTTTCAATAGTTTCCCTTTTTAATTAAGCTTGATACTAAAAAGAAAATTTATAAAAAAGAAAATTTATTTTTTCATTATGTTGTATTTTAATTTAATAGATAATGACTTATAATCTTATCTTATTTATTTAGAGGTCAATTGATGTAAGAAATTGTATTAGTTTTGATTGAACTATTTTCAGTTACTTTCTTGAATATTTTAGTAACTTTAAAGAAACTATTTTTATACATAATGCTCTATTACTCTTATAACATATAATACGTTAAAATTAAGTTTGAATCAGCCCTCCCCACACCGCCCCACGTAGCCTTAAAACCGCCCTGTATCCGCCTGCCCCATTGCCGTCCCTGCTTATGATTATGGATTTTTGTAACAAATTTGTAGTATTAATTACTAGACCTTGTGTCTAACAACTTTCTTTATTAGTAATAACAATTCTCTGAAGAGAGAAGTACAAACAAGAGGGTCTAAACGTTACCGCACACCAATGCTAATGAAGTAAGATAAGGTTTACAATATCGAAAATGATTTTCATCATTGGTTTAGTCGATATTTAGGAACAACCATTAAATGGTTTTCTTTGCTTGTTACTATCCCAAAGTGCTCATCAACGTCCAAATCACAAGGTTGCATACCCTTTGGAAGCTCGAAATCAAAGCAATGGACCAATTGTGCCAGCATAAGGCGGACAACGGTGATCCCCAGCGGGATTGCAGGGCAACTTCTTCTACCAGAGCTAAATGGTAAAAGTTCAAAATCCCGTCCACGAATATCTATACTACTTCCAATAAATCTCTCTGGTAAAAACTTCTCAGGCTCGGGCCAAACATTTGGATCCCTCTGAATTGCATAATGATTTATCATGATTCGTGATCCCTTTCGTATATGGTAGCCATCAACGACACAATCTTCCATGGCCTCACGTTGCGTTATTGGAACAACGGAATGCAGCCTCATTCCCTCTTTCACAACCATATCTAAGTAGTTCAACTTCTCCAAGTCTGACTCTTTTACCATTCTTTCAAGTCCTACCACTTCTTCCAACTCCTTTTGGAGTTTTTTCATCACATGAGGATGTCGAAGAAGCTCTGTTACTGTCCAATCTACCGATGTTGCTGAAGTATCGATTGCTGCAACAAGCATGTCCTGTGGAAACACGGATGAACAAATTTAAATCGTATATAATAAGAAATACAAGGGATATATGAAATTAAATAACGTACGATGAGAATAGCTTTTATATTGGTACGATCAAACTGAAACTCTGTCTCTCCTGAATGCATAATGTCCAACATTGTGTCCACAAAGTCTTTGGATTGCTTTTGGTCACGAGACTGTTCATGTTCATCGATTATCTTCTCAAGAAATCCATCAAACACCTTTGAAAGTTCCTTGAGTTTGCGCGTGATTCCTTGGAGATCAATTACACCAAGGAAGGGGAAAAAATCTCCAAGATTTGGTGTTGCACCTAAATGCACAACTTCTTGAAGAATACCTTTGAATCCCCTCTTGTCCAATTCTTCATCCATGTACTTCTTTCCAAACACCATAGAACAAGTTATGTCAGCACTCAACTTTGCAACTTTTGCACTAAGATCAACAACACAACCGCCATCATTTTTAAGCGAGTTGATCATAAGATCAACTTGTTGTGTTCTCACGGATTGAAATGAATTCATCTTTTGATGAGTTAAAAGGTCTAGAGTGACCAATTTGCGCATGTTGCGCCAATATGGTCCATACCTTGCAAATACCAAATTCTTATGACCATATGACAAATACTTAGCTGCCTCGTTATAAGGCCTCGTAGCAAAGATATGATCATAAGTTTTGAGGAATTTTTCGGCTGTATCGACAGACGATGCAATATATGTAGGTATTAGTCCTAGTCTAATATGGAAAAATGGACCATATTTCTTTGCTAGGTTTTGTAAATCATGGTGTGGTTTTTTTCCTAACAAATGAAGATGTCCTAAAATGGGGATTCCCCTTGGACCATGAGGAAACTTTTTTCTCTTGTGGATATTTAGGAGCTCATACAAGGCATACACAATACAAACTACTACTAGTGTTTCCCATATCAAAGTCATGGCTAGCTAATATGACTTCCCTAATTTCTAATTATAACCTCTAATGGAATATGTATATATATAAGCATCAATTGAATAGTATATGTATGCAAGAGTCAATAATAGAGGGAAAGAAATTAAAAATAGTACCATTAAATGAAAGTGACCATTGAAAAGTCTGGATTAGTTTATCATATATAGTACTGATATTCAAATTTGGCTGCAACATATATGTGTTTAAAAATAATATATACCGTAGAATAATTGCTTATTCAATTTTAGTAATGATTTAATAGATTATTTATTTGTTTATATGTCCATTTACTTACTACATGATTTTTAGTGTATAGAATTTTAACTTACGCGTAGATGAGTGAATCAGCACTTCTTACGAGTATAATTTTCTTGTTCACAATCTAATTAGGAAGGAAAATGGACAAGCCATCTGTATATATAATTGTAGCACGAGGTTACATATAGTTTAGTACTCCCTCCCTCTGTCACAATTTATGTGACTTACTTTCCTTTTTAATCAATTCCAAAAAAAATGACACATTTTTATATTAAGTAACAATTCAACTATAAAATGTCTATTTTACCCTTAATGAAATGATTTACAGCCACACAAATTTCTATAATTCATTTTGGACCACAAGTTTTAATAGTCTTCGTTTCTTTCATAAACTCTGTGTCGAGTCAAACTACCTCACATAAAATGGAACGGAGGGAATATCTTAATTATAGAATGATGTTGTTCCGACTTCTTGTTCTAGTGCATTTCTTATGTATTGAGCATGATCGAGTAGAGATAAATGTTTTAGATTAACTGATAAAACATATTCTCTACACTGTTAAATGTATTGATTTTCTAAATCTGGATACCATAACGATTGTTATGACATGTATATATCAATTATCATCTTGATTTATTAAAAAGTGAGATTATGAGATGAATCAATTATGTTTGGTAGAATGAATGATAATAATTTTGTCATAAATGTATTCTCAATTTATACAATACATGATTTGGTGTATAAAGTTTAAACTTATACACATAATATACCTCTAAACTTTAAGAAAAAAATGAAATTATATATCCATATGGAATTTATTTTGAAAAAATTACTTAAATACACAACTTATTTTACTATATTCTCTAAAATTTCTATCATTTGAAAAAAGTTATAAAAATTCCTACTCTCTCCTATTCTCGTATACATCACTTTACGCGATATATTGAGATGTTGAATGTTGTATCCGAAATTGAGATGTGATGTATTAGAAAGTTGATAGATATATCTGAAAATGAGACATGATGTATCGAGACATTTTGGGATGTATCCAGATTCTATCCAATTTAAGAGATTTTTGTAATTTAAAATTTTAAAAATAATTTTTTTTAAAAATATTTCAAATTTTAAGAGTTTTCTTACCTCACGCAACCCCTACCACCCTACTCCTTATCCCCCCCAAATAACCCCTCCCCCAACCAGGGCACTGCCATCCAGGCCACCCTCCCCCGCCACACCCTTAATTTATTTATAAAAATAAATTATTTTAGGAAAATATTTCAAATTTTAATTTATTTTTTATTTTTACCCACCCGCAAGCCATTTCCGTAAAAATAATAATTCATTCTTTAAGTGAGGTTTGAGTGCTTAGGAGACTCATCGGATTCTGAACCTCACATCAACATTATTCTGCAACAACGGTGATTGGCGGGAGGTAAGTCGATTCACTATTTTCGCTACAATTTTACTCTAAAGATGAGTTTAAAAATGTATTTTCTAATTTTCGGATCTATAATTTTTTAATTTTAATGCAAATTAGTGTCAGAAATCATAAGGAAACAAATTTTTCTAACATTTTCGTGACTTAGTATATGATTTTCAGGTTCTAATATGGTGAAAATGAACGGGTCTGCAAACGGGTCAAAAGGACCCGCTAAAGGTAGAAGACGATCTTCCGGCGTTTTGTCAAAATAACTCCACTGTGAGTCTTTTAACTTCTTGGTGAAAAAAAAGTCTTTTCAATTAATGATACGGTGGTTAGTCTTGTCCAATTAATATAATAATGTATTTCTTTTATTAAATATTGATTTGAATGAGGTAGTGATAAATTTGATAAAAAAATACTAATGAATTTGGTGAATATAAATAGTAAATTAAGAATTGATTTGAAATAAAACTAATTTTATATTGGCGAAAATAATTGTCATATAAGATATAAACGGTTTAAAAAGTAATGATATGAATTATAAATTTAATTTACATATGAAACAAATGGCTAGTAGATATATATAAATTAAATGTGAATTTATTTTACAAAATATAAAGTTGTGGGTCAAATTTTGTATTTGAAAAATCCCAAATTATGATTTGAAATTTTCAAATCATAATTTTTAGAGAATTTGGATTTCATCTCATGATATGAAATCAATGTAAAATCGCATACCCAAATGTTGATATATGAAATCGCATGTCCAAATGCCTACTTAATGTATAGTTAAGTTATATTTAGCTTTTTAGTGTACCATAATGTATAAGTTAGTGTATATCTCATGTATATTTAAGTTATATTGTATAGTCAGTGTATACAACTTTCTATGACTTTTAGCAAGCTATATTGATAGTTAGTGTACACAACTTTCTATTACTTTTTGCAAGTTATATTGTATAGTCCGTTTATACTTTCTATGGCTTTTGACTATTTTTTACTTAAATAAAAACATGACTATATTTGTTGTAAATCAATTACTTTATTATATATATTTGAAAGTATCTCCTTTTGTTTTTGCTGACATATTGTTTTTGAGTTAAGTGTACAAGATACACTTAAATTATTCATTTTTTTTAGTTTTATACTTTAACTTAAGAGTGTGAGAATCACATCTAAATCATCATTGATTAGTTTGAGAAACACACCTCAATGCTAACTAGACCTTGAATTTTCATCTACGTGGCTTTTTTTTCCAGACACTTTTTAAAAAAAACATATATTTTCAATTGATATTTAAAGAGTGAAGTTATGTATTTCTATATACAATTTCAGTTGGGATTGTTACATATGTTAGTTATGTGTTGTCATTTTTTGTCACGGTACATGGAATTGTTTTCGGAAAATACTTACCAAGATTTAGTAGAGTTAAACAGAGCTCTTGGGGTTGTTGGGGTATTCAAAATAGTGAGAAGTGAGAAAAGAAACTCAAAATAGTATTTTATACAATTTGAAAAAGAAACAAATATACAATTAGTATACACTGATATACAGATTTGTATATAAAGATATACGGGTCATACATGTACTATGAGTCGTGGTTTGACTCTTGGTTGCGTGGATCAATTTTGAAACTCTTTGAAGTTTTCCACCGGTGGAAGTACGGATCGTACTCTCAACATAAGAGTTGTATTGATGAAAATTTTAAATTAGAGTGTCTCTGGTAAAACAATCATTAATTTTTTATTCTAGACTCAGATTTACGAATGGTTGGTGATGTTAAAAAAAGACTCTAAGACCTTTAATGTGACGGGAAATGAGACACATAACTCCTTATATTATAAGAGATATGCTTGTTTGAAGTTGGCCCTTGCATTATCTTATGCAAAAACTTAATTGGTAGAGAATCTTTGAACTCGAGTTAGTGTTAGAGGTTCCTTATGACCCTAATTCACATACAATATACTTCCCACTAGGGGTGTATAAAACCGAACCGAAAACTGAACCAAACCGCAAATCGAGTCAAGCCGAAAAAACCCCGACTAGTGGTTTGGTTTGACTTGGTTTGGTATTGGAAAAAAAAACCTGACTATATTTGGGTTGATTTGGTTTTAACTAAAAAAAACTAACCCGACATTATATATGTAATTTTAAAATTTTATTTTATACATAAAAATATTTCTTATACTATTTCATAGTTTTTATCTTTTAATATATTATTTCAAGTTTAAAACTTAGAATTCAGAATGGTCCAATAAAGATTATAGTTCATAGATATTGATAATTATAATAAAACTTAAATCAAAATCAAAATCAAATTAATACTAATGCAAAAAGAAAATCAATTCAACACTAAGAATGACAATAATATTGAATATTTGTTCTTTAGTTTTACATTGGTTTAGACAATTAAAATACATAATCTAATTTTAATTTTTCTTAAATATTTAGTAATGTAACTAATACTTAATAAACTTATTTTAGCATGATTTAGTACTTTTAAATTATGATCATTTTCATTATGACTTTGCAATATGTATTTTATATGATGATTTCATTATTATTTTTTATTGAATATTTTAGTATCATCAGTATTCATCTCATATTTTGTGTTATTTTCTTAAGAAACACCTTAGATAATTATATTGTGGTTAGACTAAAGAAATATTTGGAGCACAAGTTAATTATATGTTTGTATGCAAACTTTACCGAAAAAATCCAAAAATCTGAAAAAATTCGAGGTTTATTAGTTTGGTTGATTTATAAATTTAAAAATTCGACACAATGGTTTGGTATTTGAAAACCAGAACCAACCTGAAAAAATCCAATTTTTATTTGTTTGGTTTGGTTTATAAATTAAATTTTTTTACACAAATGGTTTGGTTTGATATTTGAAAAACCCGAACCAACCCGGTCATGTACACCCCTACTTCCCACACCTAGAAATTTATCTTAGCACCTATGCACTATTAGTAAATCATCCGTTAAGAGTCTATAGACATATGACGAATTATTCGATCATGTCTTAGCTTAGAATTTTTTGGAGTGTTACAATAGTACTTAGTATGCCCTTGGGACAAGACAAAGATATGTTACTATTGATGAAAGGAATTTGTTAATTATGTCTTGAATTCTTTCCTTATATATTTTAGCAAACTCATAATCTCTACTTGTTTAAGAGATCCTTTGTCCTAATAGATTTGAGAAATTATATATTCTCCTTCTAGGATTGGAAGAACCTTTTACTTATAGTTTTGAGACTACTTGAGATCTATATATAGGGGATGTAGTTGGGGATTCTAAAGCATAGTGGAAAACTCTCTATGCTCTTGCTTGGGAGGATTAGGCCTAACCGAACCTCATTAAGTCCTAGTGTTATTTTTCTTCTCTTTTTTCTTTATTTGTGATTGTGTGCTAGTTACCCATGATATTTCCGCAACGTATTCCGTATTAAATTGTGAAACGAATAAATTTTTTATTAGCTCCACAAATACTAAAGAGTAAAACAAATTACAGTTAGTGTAGTCTGAGAGATAGCATGACCAGTAAAGCAGAGAAGAAATGGTTTTCATTGCACATATCTTATTTAATTAAGGCCAACTATTTCAGTCAACTCCATATTGTATCGTTTGAGATTAAGCATTGTTTTTTAGTCTAGAAGTAGGAATAGCCATTAAATGATTTGCTCTGCTTGTTGCTAACCCAAAGTGCTCCTCAACATCCAAATCACAAGGCTGCATACCATTTGGAAGCTCCCAATCAAAGCAATGTACCAGTTGTGCCACTATAAGGTAGACAAGGACAATTGCCAACTGCATTGCAGGGCATCTTCTTCTGCCAGAACCAAATGGTAAAAGTTGGAAGTCATGTCCACAAATGTCTATACTGCTCCCAACAAACCTCTCGGGCAAAAACTTTTCAGGTTCAGACCAAATATTTGGATCCCTTTGAACAGCATAAAAGTTAATCATGATCCGGGATCCTTTATGTATGTGGAAGCTATTGACTACACAATCTTCCATGGCCTCGTGAGGCGCTAGTGGTGCTACGGCATGCAGCCTCAGGCCCTCCTTTACAACCATGCCTAAGTAGTTCAAATTTTCCAAGTCTGATTCTTTTACCATTTTTTCAAGGCCTACCACTTCTTCCAACTCTTTTTGGAGTTTCTTCATCACATGAGGGTGCCGAAGAAGCTCCGTTAGTATCCATACTATAGCTGTGGGTGAAGTGCCCATTGCTGCAATTAACATATCCTGTTATAGAAAGGGAAACAGGGGAAATTAGTACAAACAAATTTAAATTGTACAATAATAGAAGTATATAGAGGAGATGAAATAACATACGAAGAGGATGGCTTTTATATGTCTACGGTCAAACTGAAATTCTACTTCTCCTGATTGCATAATGTCCAACATGGTGTCAACAAAGTCTTTAGATTGCTTCTGGTCACGAGACTGGACATGTTCATCGATAATCTTCTCAAGAAAGTCATCAAACACCTTTGAAAGATCCTTGATCCTGCGAGTGAGTCCCTGGAGATCAATTACACCAAGGAAGGGGAAAAAATCTCCAAGATTTGGTGTTGCTGCTAAATGCTCAACCTCTTTGACAAGAGCTTTAAATCCCCTCTTGTCCAAATCTTCATCCATGTACTTCTTTCCAAACACCATCAAGCAAGTCAAGTCAGCATTCAAAGACGAAATCTTTGCACTAAGATCAACAACAACGCGATGATCACAAGCTTCATTTTTGAGTGATTTGATCATAACCTCAATTTGTTGCCTTTTCATAGATTGAAATGAATTGATCTTTTGGTTACTGAAAAGGTGCTGAGTGCACAACTTGCGCATGCTGCACCAGTATGGTCCATGCTTTGCGGATATCAGATTCTTCTGTCCATATGCCAAATAATAAGCTGCTTCATTATGAGGTCTACTAGCAAAGATATGATCATATGTCTTGAGGAATTTCTCTGCTGTGTCTGCAGACGAGACAACAATTGTAGGTACTAGTCCCAGTCTAACATACATAAGAGGACTGTTATGAACCAAGTCTAACCCAATAGGAATACCAAGATCACACAAATAGTTGTTGGGCTGGCAAGACCTATTGGGCTGAGAACAAGCAATTGGGCCAGACTATGTTTGGGATTCGGGTTGATAAATACAACTTAGGAGAGCTAATTGGACTTATGCAAATTGTGAAAGAAGTTGTCTGTTACTCTCATCTTTTATCTTCTTCTGTATCTCATCTCTATCTTCTTCTTCTTAATTGTTCTTCCTTACAGTTGTTATTTTCTTGTAATTCCAGTCAGTGATT
>JAJOOD010010200.1:0-34429 GCA_029582525.1 Solanum tacnaense | reverse complement strand
GTTATAGTATATGGGTATTCCCCATCTTTTCAGATTTATTTATGATTTAGCTTCCGCATCAGTTTATTATCTTTAGTATGCTCATGATCATGCCAGCAGGGTTAGCTTGGGATCACTTGTGGTCCTAGGTCCCGTGTCCGCGTCTCGGGGGTAGCTCGGGGCGTGACATCATATCCAACTCCGATCACCCCACACAACTCTTACAAACACTCCTCAACTTGTCCATGCGCCCATACAGATCTTCTGAAGCCAAAACAAAAAATAAACCCCTCGCTGTAAGCATCTGCATCAAATTTCTAGTCACAAAAAATGTAAGCCCTGAAGGTAGAGGAGGGAGAACAATGGGTCCTTCAGATTTGATAGTGTTGAATTTGACCATGTAATTATCATGCAGTCTTTGTTTAGGTGGAGCCTGCACCCTCAATGCATCTCCAAGTATATTATCACCCTGAACCTGAACATTCTCATTATTCACTTGGTCCTCAGGTTCCTCTATGACTGGGTTATCACGGACCCCTTGATTATTCATCCTTCTCAAAGTTTTGCTCAACTCTGGATTGTCGGGGGTCAGTGGTTCACCTCGACTCTCTGTACTTGGTATTCATTAGAGTAGAAACCTAAAGAAAACAAAAACAAAAGAAAACATAAAATTATGAAATAATTGACTAAAGTTCAATAATGTAGTTAAACTTAATCTAAAAGCCTTATTCCCCAGCAGCGGCGCCAAAATTTGATACGCTCAAATTACACCTCCCTAAAGAAGTATAAGCAATCGTTATAAAGTAAAAACCCAACTTATAGGTTGGGGTCGATCCCACAAGGAATATGATTTAGACTTGACTTTAACTTACGATTATATTCATTTAGTCAACGTATTTCTGAGATAAGTAAGTAAAGGGGGGGGGGGGGAAGTTGTGTAACAAATAACTGATTGTTATTTAGAGAGAAAGTGAGCAAGATTTAAACTTCGGTTGTTATCAATGAGAGAGAAACTAGGGTGCACGTGTTCCACATAATCTCATAATGCGTTAAGCCTAGTAATAGTAATCCTTTCCTAGTGTATCACATGTAAAGTTGTAAGTTATGTTTCCCTAAGCCATTGGTCTGGCAAATAGAGAATTTCACCCCGCACCTTGGTTCGGGTACATGTGTATAATTTACTAACCCTTACCTTTATCTCATATTAGACATCACATCAATTTATGTCTTAGTTTTCACCCTCGCACCAATTGACATTAGACTATTAGATAGTATCACATTAAATCTATGTTGATAATTCTTTTCTTATTAACTACCTCCTTGGTCTGGCAAGTAGCAACAAGGTGAGTTCTAACATTGGCCACTGTTAAAAAGACTTATAAATGAAAGAATTATCAATGCATGCAACAACACTATTCAAGAATTACTTAGTTACTAGTTGTGGATTTAGTTGCCCATGCTAGAAAGAACACAATTCATGTTTTTAGAAGAAGAATTCATGAACTGACGTACTGAGTAGAAGAAACCCATAATCTCCAATTGAAATTCAAAGCCAAATTTTTTATAAACCGAAAATAGGAAATCAAATTGCTAATGTTTGCAAGGTAATTCCCAAGAAAACACCAAGAACTAAAGTTAAACAATAGTAGCTAACCCCCAAAAACGAGGTTTACATACCCCATTTATAGAAAATATTGTCCTAAACAAAAAGGAAATGAAATAAGGAAATAAACTGCTGGAAGCGGCTTCAATCGATGAGATTGACCTATGGACCGTGGATCGACCTACGATCCATAAGTCCCTTCCGTAGCCCAAGATGTAGAACGTTTTCCACAAAGGTTAGAACCTTCAACTTTCTGATGCAAACGACAGACCTGCAGAATGGACGATAGATTGACCTACTGTCTGTGGGTCCCCTCTCATGGCTCCACACTTAGAACTTTTCATCAGGCACTAGAACTCAGACATTCTGATACAAATGATGTACATGCAGGACGACCCGTAGGTCGACTTGTGGTCCGTCAATGGCCACCGTGGTTCCACACTTGGTCAAGACTTCCCTAATGCTCTATCTACACCACCAACCTACATAGCGTGACTGGACCTGTGGTCCGTAAGTCACCACCTTTGCTGACTCTTTCTGCATAAATTCATCTGTTGTCGCTCTCAACCTCGTACAAGCCTATTTCTTGCAAATATAAATACAAAATAGTCCTAGACACACACAACCCTTAAGTTAAATGTATTAAAAATACTGTAAACTCACGGTATATCACCTCCTTGCTTTTGGAGGACTCCAGTTTTATGAGTTGTTAGTAGTAGTTCTTTTGGGGAGTCGTGGGTCTTGTCCCGACACTCCTCTTTTTATACTAAAGGCTTCATAGATAGACAGTTTTGGAGAGTCTTTCGTTTTATATATTTTATTAAAAAGTTATGTTTCGTACTAAGTATATTCGGTGAAGTTTTGAGATTCAGTAAATTATTTTTAAATTTGATGCTTAGGTATCCTTGAGTTAGTCTTCTACCTGTAGCCAACCAAGATGAGGGTTCGCTTGGGGGCCAACAATGATTCTCGAGTGCTAGTCACGTCTAGGGTGTAGGCTTGGGTCGTTACAAACTTGGTATCAGAGAATATGGTTGAAGTGTCCTAGGGTGTTTATGAAGCTATATCAAGTAGAATCTTATTTATGGTTGTGAGGGCCCCACTTCTATAAATGAGGGACTACAAACATTTAAGAAAAGTTTTTTTTTCGTACTCTAAATTGTGTAATAGAACTATGTCATAAGGAACTTATTCTAACCCGTGTATTCTTATATCCATTTGACTACCCCTCATACTCAAGGTAGTTGAAAAGTAAAGTCATATCCTTATCGATGAGCTACTCTCAGAAAGAGTCTTGAGAAAGTCATTAAACTGCAGACGGGCTTAAGAGAAGCACGAGACTGAGTTTAAGTCTTGAGTTTTGAAAGAATGCACTACTATTGATGTGAATAGTGCATTCAAGCTATGAACGAGATGTACACTCTTCTTTAAATCTTGTTTCAACTGAGATCCTTATGAGGAAGTGTGTTTTAGAGCTTGTGTAGTATTTCCACCGGAAAAGATAGTATGAGTACGAGATTATAAGTAGTAGTAGAAAAAGTGTTAAAGTTAAAAGATTTCATGTAGAGATTCTGTAATTTAAGAAAGGGAGATAATGATGAGGCAAATTATGTTATGGTAGTCATATACCCAATAAGTCATTAATAAGGAGTTTTCCCTTATGGGTAGACTGAGAAGTGATGAGTTTGTGTAGATTTTATGATAGAGGAGAGATGAATAGTTACGAGTTCGGATGAGTCAGAGTATACATTAATTAGAAAGGAGTGTATGATGATGTGTCATTCTGTTAGAAATGCCTAAGTGTAAGTGTTGAATGGAAGAGTAGGAGTATTTATGAGGTCATAGCCAGACTTATGATATTTTGGTGATCCAGTGATTTTTAGAGGGTTATTGAACTAGTTAGCCAATGATGTGTAGTGAGTAGGTAAGCGGTTCTTTGTTTTTCAGAATGATTGTGATAGTAATCTATAAATAGGTAGACTGAGAGATAAAGAATGACTCAATTGTCATGAGATATTCTAGGCGAGTGTTTCTTAATTTTATCTATTAGTAATGAGTTAGTATAGTATGCAAGCAATTATATTGATATCTGTGTTTTGTAATAGACACTAGGCTTGAATTTGAGATAAGAATCGTGGTATAAACAAATGGCAATATGAGGGTGATGATGTTAGTTTTGAGATCTGATCTGGTAGACTTGACATAGAGTAGGAGAGGAATTAAGAGGTTAGTTACAATGATGCAAGTATGAGATTCTCACTTTTAGATGAGAGGAATAAAGTACGACTAACTCATCAGATTAACAAGAGCACAAAGTAGTGTACCCTAGATTATATGTAATCATACAAGTTCCAATAAAGTTAATGATTTTTCATGTATGCCTAGATAGCGTATTTGAGTTGTCAATCTGGAGTAGGTTGATGTAAGCATTAATTATTACCCTTAAGAGTTTGGTAGAAAAGGTTTTATATAGTCAATGACGAGCCTCTTAAATATAGTTCAAAGCTTCCTTTAGTTAGGTTGATATGAATCTAAAAGGATGTTATTAGTAGGATAAGAAGTAGAACGCATATTATTAATAATTAGATTAAGTGGCTTTATAAGCCAATGATAATAGGTTAAGAGAAGCATCTTATAAGAGATCTTAGAACGAGTCTTAGTACGTGCATATGGAGAGTTCAGTTGTGATGAGATAAGCTTTTTTCGAGTATTAGAGTAAAGCAAATGTAGACCAGTTTAGAGATGATGGAATAGATCCATAGCTTTAAAGTGTCAATATCAAAACTATTAATATTAATCAGTTTAACCTATGTTAGTAGGCAAGCTCAAAAGTCAAGAGAGGTAGTGATAGAAATTATTTTCCCCTCCATTCTCAGTTTAACCGTCATTGGATGATGAATGATCCCAAGGGTGAGGTATTGTAACATTGTAAAAATTCTAAGTTAAGACCCAAACTATTCTTCATTTACTTGTAGGGTCATATCAGGTGATTTTTAAATAGCCTCTATATGTAAAGGTAAATTCTTTAGTGTGGGAATGATTTTGGATATCAATTAAGGTAAGTAGAAACTCCTAGCAAAAAGTAGAGTTGAAAGTTTTCTTAGATTAAGTTTTGATGTAAGATTCTTTTTGGTCAACTTCAAATGACCAAATTTCTTAGAATATAAAGAGTTACGAGACCCATAACCTATCAAATTAAACATATTTGAACCTTCTTTCAAACGCCACCAATTTCGTAACAATCCAAATGTTGAGTAAAAACTTATTACCATTTTAGTATCCCGATAGAGTGCAGTGATGAATTAGCCGACGGGAGAACATTAAAAAGGGTCGTTTTTGTCTTTTTACCTCTAAGAAAGTCCTAAAAAAATTTCTTGACTAATTAAAGAGCCAAAACCATCACTCATTCTCTTCTCTCTCAAACCCTACGGCAAAACCCTAAGGAAAAATCAAAGTAGAAGACTCCATTCAAGATTCTTTCAAAGTATTTCAAGATTCTTCTTCAAAGTTAGTCTTTCTCCAAGAATTTCATTCTTTTTAACTCTAATTTCTCCATACAATTATGAATAAGTAATTAAAATCATAATTCTTGGCCATAAAGATTTCAAGAAAATAATTCAAGAATCTCAAGAAAACTTTTCTTCATTGTTCACCTTAAAGCTAGGGTTCAATGTATCTACTCAAGTTCTTATTCAAGATTATTCATGAACATTGTTCTTCCAGGTTTGTAAGGCTATCATAGTGTTGGACTAGTTCATCCTCACACCCTACATCTAATTTCAAATTAGTAAAAGAGTAATATAGGTTTCTATCCCTAGATTTGAGTATTCTTGAGAGGAGTTCATTTTTAGTCATTGAGTTCTTGATTCTTTTTGAAATTCTATTCCTAATTATTGAATTTCTATATATTATGCACAAGATTCTTGAGTAGATTCGTTCGTGTCTCTATTTCAACATGAACCCTATGAACTCAGTATTTTTGAGATAAGAAGTATCGTTGAGTTCTGAATTCTGAGTTTTGAGTTCTTGAGTCTTTGAGTTATGAGTATTGAGTTTCTATATTGTTATTGAGATCCTTCAGTTGATTTGTTGATGTCTATAATCAGCATGAATCCTATTTTAAGTTATAAATCTTGAGAATTTATTTTTAAAGCCAACACTTGAATTTTAAACTTAGTTTTTGAGGAAGTAAATATGAGTTTTGAGAAAGAGTTATTAAAATATGATTAGTATGACAATCAAGTATGCCATCGATTTTTAAACAATATGATATCTAGCTATGCCATCAATGTTTATTTAATATGACTTCTCGAGTCTACAATGATCATATCACAATATGATTTTGATATATTTTAAGAATGAGTTTTCAAATGTGAATTGAGTAAGAGTATAAGGGAACTAAGTATTCCAAAAGGTATCAGTTTTTTACATTGAGAAAAGAGAAACTTTGATTTCTAATTGAGTTAATAAGTTCAGAGATATTTCAGAGCAGTTATCACTTTTAAGACGATAGCTTGTGCAATTATCTCAAACTAGAGGAAGAGTATGTTTTTAAACATTGATCATGAGTATATATTATTGGAGTAGTATTGACCACCGCTATGGAGATGAGTTCAGACAACTCACATTCTTCATACACCATGTATGCCAACAATATGGGTACAAGATCATACTTTTTAGATGAATCCTAAGTTCTTTCGGGCAAAGTTTAGTGGATCCACTTAGTTGAGGTGTCCTACATCCCGACAAGGTATAAGACAGTTCTGCCAATGTGGGCGAGACGATGTATTTCATATAGCTCATAATGATAGTTGTTAGTTAGAGAATCTCCCAATAGAGTTAAAGTGTATTTTTATATATCACTTATTATGTTGAGTTCATAGATGAGAAAGTACTTCGTAAATCTTAAAATGATTTAACTACTTCATTTTCTTACATTCAGTTTGAGTACATTGTTATATATTGCAGTCCTTTCTTTTAGTTATTTGTTATTCATCTATATTACATACTTGTACATTCAATGTACTGATGCCATTCAACTTGCATCTTTTAATGATGCAGATACAGGTTCTTAGGATTCTCAACAAGAGTATGTTGAGATCACTTCATCCGCTTGTCTACTTATGAGTGATACCTCCTTGCTTTTGCAGGACTCCAGTCTTATGAGTTGTTAGTAGTAGTTTGTTTTAGGAGTCTTAGGTCTTGTCCCCACACTCATCTTCGTATAGTAGAGGCTTCATAGATAGACAGTTTTGGAGAGTCTTTTAGTTTCTTATATTTTATTTAAAATTTATGTTTCATACTCGGTATATTAAGTGAAGTTTTGAGATTTAGTAAACTATTTTTAAACGTTTCTTTCAATTTGATGCTTATGTATGCTTGAGTTAGACTTCCACTTGTAGTCAGTCAGAATGCGGGTTCTCTTGGGGCCAACAATGGTTCTTGAGTGTCGACCACATCTAGGGTGTAGGTTCGGGTCGTGAAAAACTTGGTATCGGAGCACAGGGTTCAAGTGTCCTAGGGTGTCTATGAAGCGGTGTCAGTAGAATCTTATGAATGGTTGTGAGGATCCCACTTCTATAAATAAGGGACAACACACATTTAAGAAAACTTTTCCTTATTCGTACTCTAAATAGTGTAATAAAACTATGTCACAAGGAATTTATTCTAACTCATGTGTTCTTATATCCATTCGACTACCCCTCTTACTCAAGGTAATTGAAAAGCAAAGCCATATCCTTATCGATGAGTTACTCTCAAAAAGAGTCTTGAGAAAGTCAAGAGTTTGTAGAGCGACTTCAGAGAAGCAGGTGAGTGAGTTTAAGTGTTGAGTTTCGAAAGAATGCACTTCTATTCATGTGAATCGTGTGCAAGCGATAATCGAGATGTACACTCTTATGTAAACCTTGTTTCAACTGAGATTATTATGAGGAAGTGTGTTTTAGAGCTTGTGTAGTATTTCCTCCCGAAAAGATAGTATGAGTATGACATTATAAGTAATAGTAGAAAAAGTGCCCAAAGTTAGATGAATGAATGCAAAGATTCAATAATCTAAGAAAGGGAGAGTGTGATGAGGCAAATTATGTTATTGTAGTCATACACCCAATAAGTCATTAATAAAGAGTTTTTCCCTTATGGATAGACTGAGAAGTGATGATTTTGTGTAGATTTAATGATAGAAGATATATGAATAGTTACGAGTTAGGATGAGTTAGAGTATACTTTAATTAGAAAGGAGTATATGATGATGTGTTATTGTGTTAGTAATGGTCAAGTGTAGGTGTTGAGTGGAAGAGTAAGAGCATTCATGAGGTGATAGATCTAAGCAAGACTTATTATTTTTGGGAGATCCCATGATTTTCAGAGGGTTATTGAACTAGTCAGCCAATGATGTGTAGTGGTTAGGTAAGTGGTACTTAGATTTTGAAAATGATTGTGAAAGTAATCTATAAGTAGGTAGACTGAGAGATAAAGATTGACCTACTTGTCATGAGGTTTTGGGGGCGAGTGTTTCTTAATTTAATTTATTAAAATGATTTAGTATAGTATGCGAGCAATTATATCGATATTTGTGTTTTGTAATAGACACTAGGTTGAATTTGAGATGATAATTGTGGTTAAAAAGAATGACAATATGAGGATGATGATGTTAGTTTTAAGATCTGATCTGGTAGAATTGACGTAGAGTAGGAGATGACTTAAGAGGTTAGTTACAATGAATTGGTATAAGTATGAGATTCTAACTTTTAGATGAGACCACTAAAGTATGACTAAGTCATCAGAGTAACAAGAGCACTAAGAGTTGTACCCGAGATTGTAAGTAATCATACGAGGTTCCAATTAAGTTAATTATTTTTCATGTATGCCTAGATAGCATATTTGAGTTGTAAATATCGAGTAGGCTAATGTAAGCATTAATTATTTAGAAAGGATTTTATACAGTCAATGACGAGCCTCTTAAATATAGTTCAAAGCTTCCTTAAGTTAGGTTGATATGAACCTAGAAAGATGTTATTAGTAGGGTAAGAAGGAGAAGGCAAATTATTAACAGTCAGATTAAGTAGCCTTATAAGCCAATGAGAAGAGGATAAGAGAAACATCTTAGAAAGAGATCTTAGAACGAGTCTTAGTACCTGCATATGGAGAGTTCAATAGTCATGAGATTAGCCTTTTCCGAGTATTAGAGTAAAGCAATTGTAGACCAGTTTAGAGATGATGGAAGAGATTTGTAGCTTTAGAGTGTCAGTTTCAAAACTATTAATATCAGTCAGTTCAACCTATGTTAGTAGGCAAGCTTAGAAGTCGAGAAAGGTAGTGATAATAACTATTTTCTCCTCCATTCTCAGTTTTAACCATCATTGGAGGACGAATAATTCCAAGGGGGAGTTATTGTAAGACCCAAAAAATTTCTAAGTACAGACCCGAAATATTCTTCATTTACTTGTAAGGTCATATCGGGTGATTTTTAAATTCCCCATATGTGTAAAGGTAAATTCTTTAGTGTGGGAATTATTTTGGACATCAATTAAGGTCACTAGAAACTTCTACCACAAAGTAGAGTTGAAAGTTTTCTTACCTATTAAGTTTTGATGTAAGATTCTCTTTGGGTCAATTTCAAATGATCATATATCTTAGAATATAAAGAGTTACGTGGCCTATAACCTATCAAATTAAAGGTATTGGAATCTTTTTTCCAATGACACCAACTTAATCCGAGTTTTGATTAAAAAGTTATGACAATTTTAGTAATGTAATACAATGCAGTGATGAATTAGCCAACATGAAAACATTAAAATGGTTCATTTTTGTCTTTTTACATCTAAGAAAACCCTAAACGAACATCTTAGCTAATTAAAGACCCAAAACCATTAGATTGTCATCTCTTAATTCATTATTCTCTTCTCTCACAAATCCTAAGGCAAAAATCTAAGAAAAAAAAATCAAAGTAGAAGACTCCATTCAAGATTCTTTCAATCTTTTTCAAGATTCTTCTTCAAGGTAAGTCTTTCTTCAAGAATTCCATTCTTTTCAACTCAAATTCCTCCATAAAATTATGAATCACTAATGAAAATCATAATTCTTGGCCATAAAGATTTCAAGAAACTAATTCAAGAATCTCAAGAAAGGTTTTCGTGATTGTTCACCTTCAAGCTAGAATTTCAAGGCTTCTAATCAAGTTCTTATTCAACATATTTCAAGAACCTTATCCTTCCAAGTATGTAATGCTATCACAGTGTTGTATTAGTTCATCCTGACGTACTACATCTACTTTGAAATTAGTAAAAGAGTTATCTAGGTTTCTATCCCTAGATTTGAGTATTCTTGAGATGAGTTGACTATGAGTTCTTGAGTTCCTGATTCTTTTTGAAATTCTATTCCAAATTATTGAATTTCTATATGGTATGCATTACGACTCTTGAGTAGATTTGTTCAGGTATCTATTTCAACATGAACCCTATGAATTGAATTTTTTTTTAGATAAGAAGTATCGTTGAGTTCTGAGTATTGAGTTTTTGTATTGTTATTGAGATCCTTTAGTTGATTTGTTCATGTCTATAATTCATCATGAACCCTATTTTCAGTTATAAATCTTTAGAAGCTTTTTTAAAGCCAATACTTTAATTTTAAAATGAATTTTTGAGGAAGCAAATCTGAGTTTTGAGAAAGAGTTTTTAAAACATGATTAGTATGACAGTCGAGTATGCCATCAATGTTTAAGCACTATGTTATCTAGATATACCATAAATATTTATGCAGTATGACTTCTTGAGTCATCAATGAACATATCACAATAGGATTTGATATATTTTTAGAAAGAGTTTTCAAAGATGAATTGAGTAAGAGTATAAGGGAATTAAGCATTCCAAAAGGTATTAGTTTTTACATTGAGAAAAGAGAAACTTTGATTTCTAGTTTAGTTAGTGAGTTAAGAGATATTTCAGAGTAGTTACCTCTTTTAAGAAGATAGTTTGAGCAACTATATCAAACCAGAGGTTGAGTATGTTTTTAAACATTGAGCATGATTATATATTATTGCGAGTACTATTGACCAACGATATGGGGATGGGTTTAGACAACTCACATTCTTCATAAACCATGTGTGCCAACATGGGTACATGATCATACTTTTTAGATGAATCCTAAGTGCCTTTGGGCAGAGCCTAGTGGATCCACTTAGTTGAGGTGTCCTATATCTCGGCAAGGTATTTGACAGTTCTGATAGTGTGGGCGAAACAATGTATCAACATGTAACTAATAGTGATAGTTGTCGGTTAGAGAATCTCCCAATAGAGTTAAAGTCTATTTTATATATCACTTATTATGTTGAGTTTAGAAATGAGAAAGTATTTTGTAAAGCTTTAAATGATTTAACTCATTTATTTCTTTACATTCATCTTGAGTATATTGTTATCGATCGCAGTCCTTTCTTTATGTTATTTGTTATTCAGCTATATTACATAATCGTACATTCAATGTACTGATGTTATTCAACTCTTTTAATGATGTAGATATCTACAGGTTCTTAGGATCCTTAACAAGAGTCTGTTGAGATCACTTCATCCACTCGTTTGCTTATGAGTAAGACCTCCCTCCTTTCAGAGGATTTCAATTTTATGAGTTATTAGTAGCAGTTCATTTAAGGAGTCGTGGGTCTTGTCCCGACACTCATCTTTGTGTAGTAGAGACTTCATAGATAGATAATTTTGGAGAGTCTTTCAGTTTCATATATTTTATTTAAAACTTATGTTCCATACTCGGTATATTCAGTGAAGTTTTGAGATTCAATAAACTATTTTTAAACGTTTCTTTCAATTTGATGCTTATATATGCTTGAGTTAGTTTTCCGCTTATAGTCAACTAGGATGAGGGTTCACTTCGGGGCCAACAATGGTTCTCGAGTGCCGGCCATATCCAGGGTGTGGCTCAGGTCGTGACATTATCTCTCTAAATTAGAACTGTAGTATTTTGTTCACATGAGCTAAAATATGTAGACTACAGTGTTGGGCCATGCATAGCACATGCATCCTTTATATATATATATGATGATTCAACTGGTTGTATGTTTCAAAAGAAACACAATTTCCAATTGTACTACCCTACAAGAGTCGGTGGTAATACAGGTTTCTTCAAGGGAATGCTTAGACCAAAAGCTTGAGTATGAATAAAGGCCAAACTACCATCATGTTTGCTGCACAATAGGTCATGAAAATTGATCTTGTAAAGCACTAGAGAAGCTCCCACTCGAGACCAAGCACATAAGACCAAAGAATCTAAAGAAAGAATGGATAAACAAAGCTGAGAGCATAAAGGATAGAGTGATGGTTCCAAGTACACCCAAGTAGAACCTATCAATGGAGAAATAAATGACCATCCATTGATAACAAATGAGATGGAAATGCAGATGAATATCAAGATCGATTAAGAAAAAGCTAGAGTCAGAGGAAAGGCCAAAGATAGAGAACTATTCGAGATGGGAAACTATCAAAAATATCTAGATCAGGATATGGAGATTATCAAGAGAATGATCAGACAAAACTAAAACTGAACTCTAAGGATCCATCCTGAGTCAAATAACTAGAAGGATAGATAAGGGATCAAATCAACCTGCTCCAAGCCCCCCATGATATTCAGCTCTTGGAACTTTAACAAACTGAACCAATCCTTTAAACAAAAGGAGCTAAAATCCTTCTTGATGAAGTACTAGTCTCTAGGCACACGCGTTGCCCGTGTGTCCCATACGTCAATTATTAAAAACTCTTATAAAGTTAAATAAATATTATATTTTAAAATGTGATACCAACTTAACCTCAATCAATTCATCTTACTATTTACTTCCTTTAAAAATAAAGTTGAAATTATAATATTATAATATTAGATTGATCCTATGCATAATTGTAAAGAAATGAACCGAACCTTTCATGTATAATTTATAAGAAATCATGAAAATGTCGAATCAAATAAATTTTGTTCATGTAAATATAAGAGAAAAGGGTCTGAAAAATACCTCAACTTTGGCCGAAATTGTTGTTACGATATCAAACTTTAAGGAGGACCTATTACCTCCCTAGACTATTTAATACCATATTTTAAATATATATGTTTGTCCAATTGTTCAAGTGCGTAAAAATACGACGCATAGCCGCGTAGGGCACATCATAATTTTTTTGTGCCCAATCATTAAATGCCACGTATCAATACAGTGATTAAACTGTATCTATTTTTTTTACCTCTAATTCTAATTCATTTTACACCCTTTCTCTTTTGCTGGAATACAAATCTGAAAGACCACCATTGAAGGGCCAGGTAAGCTTTGTATTAAAAAAATTATTTTCTTTAATTTCAGAATTTTTTTCTTGGTCTTATTTGTTCTATTGTTATTTAGGGCTTCTAATTTATAAAAAAGTTTTTTGTTAGGGTTATCCATGGAAGATGTAAAATTGGATTTGAATAGCATTTGTTTTGGGAAAGAGATAGTGTGACGATTGATTTCCTCTTTTTTGACTTTTCAAATATATTTATTAAAGGGAACAAAATGATTAATTTAATTTATTTAATGAATTAAAATGCGCATGTGGCACACTCAACTAACATAGACTGAGTATGGGAAAATATATATATTTAAAATATGGTATTAAATAGTCTAGGGGGGTAATACGTCCTCTTTAAAGTTTGGTATGGTAACAACAATTTCGGCCAAAGTTGAGGTATTTTTCAGACCCTTTTCCCTAAATATAAGGTAATTAAACTTAGTCATTGTACGACAATGTAGAAGTCACATTTGATATTTCTAACTTTATGTATTCATCTTCCTCCAAATTCTTTTAGGTGTTTCTAAATAAAATGAAGATGCCAAACTTGCTATACGCTTTATTATTACTCTCAGATCATAAATTAATTTAGTTGGTTTATTAAAACAAATTCATACCAGCTTCAAAAATTAAATGCAAAGAATATCATTATTAATTTTAAGAGCAAAACAATATTTAGATGAATAAAATAAAATAGTTCATAGTATTAGACAATTTTTTTAAAAAAATGTTTGATTAGTATGCATCAACTAAAAAAGGTTTATTTTAATTTAACTAATAATTTCATAACATGGAAAGAGATTATGTAGTTGTTTCTACCTAGAACTCCATCCTAAATTTTTCTATTTTTATCTTTTTTATCTTCATATGAATTCATGAATATAGACACCTCAACTATTGATTAGTTTAAGCCAAAGCAAAATAAAATTAAAAGATAAAATCCTCTCGTGTCCATTTGTATTTCCAAAACAATGTAATTGTGAACTTAATAAGTATAATTATTAGTTATTAGTTGAGAATATCAAAATTACTCCAAGCCAAATAGCACCAGATACATTGCAAGGAAATATGTATAGTGATTTTACATTTCTACACAAAATAGTAACAAGAAATTCCAGAAAGAGAAACAATCATAAATAAAGAATTAGTATTGAAACAATCCTTTCTAATTTGAAAAAAATCGTTAAATGATAAAAATCATACAAACAAACAATAGAAGATGGAAAAACAAGGAACTAGAAATGCTAGTGGAAGAATTCAAGATGAAAAATTATATTTGGTAGTGATATATATTAATTTACCTACAACTCTTCATATTTTTTCATTTAAGATTAAAACGGGGAAAACCTTGATTCATGTACTTATTTTAAATATATACTTATTTAAAATTCTACAAATCCTAATTGTCTCTTGTTCTTGCACATTTCCTTTCTAATAAATAACTTTCAATTAAAAAAATAACTAAAATAAAATTATTTAATTAATTAGATATTTAATTTAGTCTAGGGATAAAATGATAATCCAACTTTTCATCTTCGGAGCTTCGCACTTGTAGTAGGATATGATAATATAGATTTTATTGGATTTTTGGAAACAAAGGTTAAACAAAGGAATGCAGAAAAAATTAAGGGGTGATTAGGAAGTCCTTGCAGACAAAAATTGGATAGCTGGAAGCAAGCAGGGGTAAGAGTTCAAATATTGCATTATGGACCACATATGGTACACTATTATGTAGAAGATAAGAGGTCACAATTTAAATGTTCTACAACTTAACTAGTCCTGAAAGGAAAAAGATATGGGAAGTATTAAGAAGTATACAATCTTCAATGAATGAGGCTTAAATAGTTCCAGGTGACTTCAACACTGTTGGGTATAGCAAGAGTTTATGAAAAATGGAGGGAAGATGAAAATAGGAATTGAAAAAGATTCTCTCATGCTTTAAGAAAAGGCATTTCTCCCTCATTGGTGGTGGAAACAACAATTGAAGTTTTTAAATAGAGAAACACTTCTACTAGTTGTTAAAAAGGTTGGAAAGAGGGATCCCCTCGCGCCGTCGTCGTCGTCGCTTGCTCGGCAAGGCTTCAACTATGGCTACGGCTTCAGCTTTGGCTTTGGAAAATGATCAATCGAGAGATTATTTTTTGCACAAAGTTTGTTTTAATTATTTAATTAATTAAATTAAATTAAATGGCCAAAACATTTCAATTATTTAGTTAATTAACAGAAACGTTCTGACCCGACTCGGATCCACGTGAACTGTTTTATTTAAAATAATTTCCTATTTTATTTGAATTACCCGCCGTTAGAGATGACTGTTCTGAAAGGTTGCAATTTTCAGGAACAACCATAACTGTTTGAAAGATTGCAAACTTTCATGAATTGTTGTGTGGATTCTGAAAGGTTGCAACCTTTCAGAACCAGTTCCTCTTGTCTATAAATACCAGTGATTCTTCAGACTGTTTACTTATAAAAATTTCTGATTTATACTTCTTCTTCTGCACAAATTGCATTCGTGTACTTTACTGATGTTGAGTGGCTTACTGACACCAGAGTTTTGGGTATCAATACACTTTTGATTGAGATCATTCTATCCTTGAAGGACATATTCCAAATCAAACCACAGTTACTAGAGGGGAATAATTTCCTTTAGGAGACACTATTCATTCAGTGGACTTGATCTTCATTCCATTCTGTTTTTACAGATTATATGTTTTACAGATTTTAGCTTTTATTAATTAGTTTATGTTCTTCACTTTGTGATTTAAACATTCGTAACTTGGCGTTTCTACAATGTTTTCTTATCATCAGTATTGTTTAGAATACAGATTGCCAACAAACTTAAGGAAATTTTATTTTTAAAATTTGTGTTTCTAGTGGAGAAAAAAACCTTTGTGGTTTTATACTCCTATTAAGTTTGCATTTTGAGTAATTGCTTACTGAGCCATTTGTATCAATTTATGTTTATTACAAATTCTGATTCTAAAATGGCAAATGATAATGTTACGGTGGCCGTTGCTGCACCAACCCGAACTGCTTTACCACTTGCAGAGAGATCAAAAAAATTCTCTGATGTGAATTTCAAAGGATGGCAACAACGGGTATTTTTCTGACTTACCACTCTTGGTCTGCAGAAATTTACCAATGAAGAAACTCCAGTGCCTACTGTTAATATGTTAGACAGAGAAAAATTCATGATTATTGAAGCATGGAAACATGTAGACTTCTTATGTAAAGGCTACATTCTGAGTGCTTTAGAGGATGACCTATATAATGAATATAGTGCAATGAAAATTTCGAAAGAATTGTGGAATGCACTTGAGAAGAAATATAAGACAAGATGCATGCTTGAAAAAGTTTGTGGTCGCAAAGTTTTTAGACTATAAAATGTCAGATAGTAAAACTGTCGGATCACAAGTGTAGGAACTTCAACTTATTTTCCATGATCTGATTGTTGAGGATATGGTAGTAAATGAAGCTTTTCAGGTGGCTGCAATGATCGAGAAGTTACCTTCTTCATGAAACGATTTCAAGAGTTATTTAAAGCACAAACGCAAGGAAATGAAGCTTGAAGATCTTGTGATTCGGCTCAAGATTGAGGAAGATAACAGGACTGCCGGAAATAAGTCTCGTGGGAATTCGACAATAATGGGATTTAATATTGTTGAAGAAGATCTTGCCAAAGGCAAGAAGAGAAAGAAGTCCAACGGACAGAAGTCAGAACAGGCCAACAAGAAATTCAAGGGCACCTGTTCTAAATATGGTAAGGCTAGTCACAAGTCTTCTAACTGTCGTTCTCCAAGAAAGGATAAGGACAAAGGCAAAAGTCAAGAAAACATCGTGGCAGAGATGGAAGATGAAGATGACCTCTGTGCAATGATCTCAGAGTACAACTTAGTTGGAAATCCCAAGGAGTGGTTTCTCGACTTAGGTGCCACTCGACATATTTTTTCTACAAAAGAAGCCTTTGCAGCGTATATTCCTGCTAAGTTCGATGAGGATCTGTTCATGGGGAACACAGCAACAACAAGTATTGCAGGAACTGGAAAAAGTAATGTTGAAAATGACATCCGGCAAGGTGTTGACTTTGAAAAAAATTTATATGTTCCTACTATTAGGAAGAATTTAGTTTCTGCTTCACTTCTCGTTAAGAACGAGTTTAAGTGTGTCGTAGTTAGTGACAAAGCTGTAATAATTAAGAATGAGATGTTCTTAAGAAAGAGTTACCTCACTGAGGGCCTTGATGAGTCCGAGATTTGGACTCATTTAGGGCTTTATTTATATAGATTTGGTGTCCTCAAATGCTTATTTTGTGCCAATAACTAATATAAGACCCTTGATTTCCAGGTATATGTATTGAGAAACAAACCAAGGACACTAATTTGCAAAAAATGAACGAAGCAAGCTGAAAGAATGAAGAAAAGCAAGCCTGGTGATTACCAAGTCCAGTTGATGGAAACTCAATTTGGTAACCATTTTTATGTTTTTATGATGTCTAGCTAAAGCCCCAATTCTTGGGGTGTGATTATGTGATTATGGGCTGATTTATTTTATGGTTATTGCTAATTGTTATTTTAAATGCTATTTAGAAGTGAGTTTGATAATTTATTTTGGTTTAATTTAAGAATTGTAGTTGCAAATATAGTTCTACCTTTGTGTTCTTGGCTTGCTCGAGAGAGAGGTTTTAGAACTAAGGTGTTTGATTGATGGTCTGTGGGTATTGGGCTGTCATTGGTTCAGCTCGAGAGAATAAATCCTAAACCCTTTTTCCACACTTTCAGCTAGAGAGAGTGAATGGACTAAGGTGTGGGTTGTTCTTAATTTGCATGCTTGTTGATGTTCGAGAGAAATTGACTTTATTTGGGGAAAATTGTTCGAGAGAAAGTTTACCTCCTTTATAGTCTAGCTCAATCACTTATATTTAGCTATTTTCTAATAGTTGCAATTACCCATTTGTTTATATTAGCCTATAATTGAATCACATCCCAAGAACCTGTCTCATTATTGTTACTTCGTATTGATTTCCACTGTTTATAGTTGAAAATCAAAACTAAAAGACCCAATTGACATTCATGTCAACCCCTGATTTGAAAGATGTCTTTATTCGATTATTTTTGTTCCTATGACTGATATGACCATGTTCACACTTTTCTATTGATTTTCAAACACGTACCGCTCCCTCTGTGATTTGACGCTAACTCATTTAGTTGGGTTATATACTGTCCAGTGATCGTTGACACTTAGAATTGGATGAAGTGTCCTTGAAACGTTAATCAAAATGACACCGCTGCCGGGCAGTGGTGTTGTTTGAGACTCTTCTGGTGAAGTTGAATTTTGTTCATTTTAGTCAGAGTATAATCTACTTATTTTTAGTTTTGGTTTGTACGTTGCTTGTTTAGAAAAAGAAGAAATGAGCATGTCTTGTAGCAACGGTAACCAACTGTATCACCCTCCTTAAAAAATGATAACTCTTAGGGATAACATCCTAAATTTCAGGGAATTGGAGGGTGAGTCAATCCATGAGTTGTGGCTGAGATTTAACACAATATTGCTACAATGCCCAACTCATGGAATCTCAGATAAAATGCTACTGGAATGCTTCTATAGAGGTCTTGGTCCTACGAACAGAGGAGTGGCTGACCAACTTTCTCCGGGTGGTCTCATATGTCAACCCTATGCGATAGCAGCCCAACTCCTTGATCACACGACTAAGACCAACAAGAAGACAGGGAAGGACAAGGATTTGGTCACACTGTTGACTCAGCTGGATCTCTTGGCCAAAAATATCATGGAATTTGAAGCACTATACAAAAAGAAAGAGAGGTACATTCCTCCTCATTAGTGTAGAAAGCCCAAGGACCATGAGGATGGACATGTAGAAGAGATGCTCTCACTCATTCTCCACAAAGTCGAAGAACATGACAAGGTGTTGAAACAAAATGTCTCAATGCTGAATCAGATGAATGCTTCTCATTCTATATCTATTCAGCTACTAGAGACCCAAACAGGTCATATGTTGTCTTATCTCTAACCCAGACAAAAAGGGGAACTGCCGAGTGACACTAGGGCAAACCACAAGAATCAAGGTTGAGTGGGGACTTGCGTCGTGCCACAACATTAATTAAGGTGCTTCTTGGGAGGCAACCCAAGTTTTATTACTTTCTTTTTGTTCTTGGAATAATCATGTGTTGATTGTGCAGGTGAAAAAGTGGAATGTGTTTGAAAAGTGGTGGTTGGCAAGAAAAATGTCCAGTCAGCGACTCACCAAAGAGGTCGGCAAGCCCGACTTGGACAGTCGTTGGACTTAAGAAATTATGAAGATGGAGTCTGTAAAACTCGGTGAGCCCATGGACAAATTGGCAAATCTCTGAACAGGTCGGCGATCCCGACTTTGTCCGCTGTTTGGACCCCTACACTAACTCGAGGTCCTGTAAAACTCAGTGAGGTAAGTACCCACTCGGCGTGTGTTTGGCGAAGAAAATTAATGTCGCCGAAAGGGAAAGAACTGGACGGTTTTTAAAAGGCCAAAGGTTTAAAAGTTCAAACTCTTTCACATTCCCTCATTTTTTAACTTCAGAAGATCACACCCGCACTCTATATTGCCTATTTTCCCATATTTTCTTGTTTTTTGGTCATTGATCATGTGTTTGGAGTTAGATACATTGCCGCCTAGTATTTCAATTCATATATTCGGCATCGAAGGTTGGTTTTCCGAACCTAAACTCATAAATTAACGGTTAAACTCAACTGCATTGTTCTAAATTGTTTTGAAGTGTTGGACCTCTCTAAATCCATGTTTGTGTGCTTGTTTCCCGATTTCAATTTCAAAATAATGCCTAAAGTGCCTAATTGTTGATTTCCCAAATCCCCTGCTTCAAAATTGATCTAATTTATTAGTTTGTGCTTATTTGTTGTAGGGTCTAGTCGGGTGAAGTTTGATTAACCCATATTTATGCTAAATGACGTGCTTTGCACAATGATGGAGCGTTTGACGTCATTCTTAACGGCTAAAGTCGTCAAATGCCTAATTTTGGCCAAACCGGGGAAAGTGTAAGTACCCTGGTGGCATGGGTCTTATGGGTCTAAGTCTAATTGAAAATTTGCATGATTTGATTTTGTTTTCGGGGGCTGCGGGGTTGATTTTGGAAGTTGGGGCATAAAGTAGGCACGTTGGGTAGTTTAGCGAGCTGGGTCTAGCTCGTCGAACCACTCGAAGGTTTGAAAAATCTCCATTGATTGCCTATAATTTCATGGGTTTTATTGATTTTGGTTCTGTAACTTTTGGTAAGAAGCATGAGTTCGTCGAGTGCACTCAACGACTCGCCAAAAGGCTTCTTTGATCACCCTTTCTGCGCCCCTAACCCCTAAAATGCACTATAATATTCAGCGGGTTAATCTTTGGTCGCCGAATGATGTTGACAATTCACTGAGTGAGCCTTCCCATCACCGACAGGCCATTTTTCTGGAAATTTTTTGAGTCAATCCTTTTGGTGATCCCGATCTAGCTCGCCAAAGTGATTCGGCAACTCGCCGATCGGTTTGGCGAGTCTGTCTGCAACCTGTCTTTCTAAACTTTTCTTGAATGATTCTAACTTTTCTTGGTGTGTTTTGCATATATGGCTAGACCATAAGTGGTAGGTAAAGACATGCTACCCCACAAGAGGGCAAAGGGAATTACCTTGAATGAGGTTGTAACTGCATCCCGGGCACGGGCAACAAAACTTGCTACCACCGGTGGGAAAGGTAAAGAGAAAGGCAAGGCACCTACTCATGCGTCACCGGAGGTCAGCTGCGACAATGACGGGATGTATGCCACTCACCTCACCACCTTTGAGAGTGAGGATGAGCATCAGGATCCTCGGGCTACCACTTCTGAGCTTGAGGATGATTAGTTATTGTTAGCCCAGAGAGCTGTGCTGCGTTCCAATAGGTTGAATGATATGTCTAGGATCAGGATTCCCTAGGCCACTACTCCTCCTCCTATCCCATATCAGGTTGTGGTTCCTGCACCACCTGCAGAAGGTCCTCCTCCCTGGTCTATGAACAGACTGAAGACTGAGGGATTGAGGACTATCATTGAGGAGAAGAGGTTGTCTACTGATGGGGTAATAGACAGACACCCGGAGATTATGAACTGCTTGAGGTCTTATAAGTTCCAAATATTCACTAGACCCCATGGCCGTTACATTCCAAACTGGGTCCAGGAATTCTATACAGCCTACGGAGCGCTAGTGCCACAAAGGAAGAAGCAGGCTGCTAAATTCCAGCTGGTTTATTATGGGGTTATCTCGGGAAGAAAGTGTTGTGTGACAGTACTACCGTAAATGTTGTATTGTAATACACTGAAAATATTGCAGATGACTATTCGTACAACATTAGGACTAAGTCCTTGGAGAATATGAAAAGCTGGTTAGTTCCTCTCATATCTGAAGGTACTCCTAGGTGGAGCGAAGCTGGAGTGCAAATTGAGAAGAAAGACCTTAACGTGGCAGCAAGATATTGGTTTAGATTCATCTGCAGCACCATCATACCAATGAGTCCTTCCTCCGCCACACGAAGGCGGCTTGTCTTGGATCAATCATTGCAAGGAAGCGCATAAAATTGGGCATGATCATTGAACAAGAGATCGCCATGAGGGGCAAGCAGTGCCAAATTGGGCATGTCTGGTGTTAGTGTTGTTGCTGCTTCCCAACCTCCACACACCCAGGCTATAATACTACGGATGGGAAATCTAGCCCATTCTGTTGATAAGCATGCCTCCAGGATTGAGGCCACCATCCATGGGATGATTGCGAGAGCCCTCACTGTTGCTGTGTCACCTATTAGTGTGTCTATTGATGCCCTTGCGGCGAGGATAGCTGTACGTGAGTGAGTCCAAGGGGCCACTTATGAGGTGAAACCTCTAAAGGCCGACATTGCATAGCTGAGAAAGGATGTGGACCAGCTGAAGTCCACTGATATGTCCATGATTTTTGGAACTGTGGAGATCCCCGACATGCCAGCTGATACAGATGTTCCTTCGGCTACCACCGGAGATGACGTTCGAGTTGACACTGATGAGGAGAAGTTTCGTGTTGATGAGGAGGCTTCTTACGAGGGCCTTATAGATATTTAGGAGGCCATGGTATTTTCAGCTATGCAGATCTTATTGGCAGGCACACCCATGGCTGACCCTAGTGGAGCCAGTAGTGCTGATGTTGCAATAGGCACTGATGCCTTGACAGATGAAGCGACTGTGTAGACATGACCCTTCTTTACCTCCCTCTCTGTCATCTTTATTGACTATTTAGTATTTTGTTGCATTTGAGGAGAAATTGCATTTTATTTGTGGTGGGGTAAGGTATTTCCATACCTACCTCTTGTGATTATCATTTTTGTATAGTTTTTTGGTTTTTGTGCTGTAAATTGTGTTTTGTCACTCTTTTGTGGATGTTTGAGCTTATGGCTCTATGTTTTAATTGCAAATGGTTTTTGATCCTTCTAAAAAAATTTGCCACCTCTTATTGTATTTGATTGTGGCTGTTCTTATGCAAATTTGAGTATCATTTATGATCAATACCGATGATTTGAATAGTGCTCTTAATCGAACAAAAATGAATGTGAGGCTATCATGAGGCCAAATGAAGTTGTATACATAATATGTGAGCTTTTTGCATCTCATTGTGACTAGTCGGTTATCGAATGAGTCTCTTGTGATGAACATTGCACACTAGCAAAAGTGTGGAGTCTTGTTTGATATTGGTGCCAATGCCTTGTGTGATGAGCTTACCGTGAACCTTGTGTGATGGCACCTAGAATTTGCCGCGTTGGTCCGATTGACTAAGTGATGAAATCTCTTGATATTATCTTAGGCAACAATTTTGAAAAGTGAATTTTTTTTGACAATATACCTCTTTTGTGGCCAACCTTGTGAATGTCTGAACCTTGCTTGAACTCCCTTTCTGAGCCTTAACCTTTTCTTGGAAGAAACATGATGCAATTGTAACCCCTCTTTATCCATTCAACCATAATCCTAATGAAGTGTGATTTGTTTGAATAGCCAACTTAGGCCAAAAGCCTAAGTTGAGGTTGTGGTGAAAAGAGAAGGTAAATCAAGAAGTGCAAAGAAGTCCCCCTTGATCCATGGTTTAGGGAAATATGGAACCCCTCCATACCAAAAAAGAATGAAAAAGTTGTGGAATAAAGTTGTGAAAGTTGCAAAAAAATATGGGGTGTCCGGTATTCCATGAAAAGTGAATAATGGGGTGAATTTTGAGCATGAATAAGAATGTTGAAGAATAGGAAAGAAAGTGATGTTCATACCACATTTCATGAGGATAGCTGTCACCAATCCTAAATGACCATACCTATGCACTCAGCCCTGTTACAAGACTTGAAAAAACCTTTTTGATCTAGAGTTTGCTGAAGAGCATGTTGATTGAAAAATAAGGGAAAACCTATGGGTGAAGTCATGCAAGTGTTCATCTTTGTGAGTATGAGAGTTGTATGTGATTCCGGAGTTATAAAGTGTTGAACAATTGTGTGTGAATATGGAATCATCTTTGTGTGAGGGCATTTGAGTACCTTTGTTGAGCTTGAACTTGCATTTGAAGCAAGTATTGTGAACTTGAGAATCTTTGATAATGGTGAGTCACAACGTTAATCTTTGATTCCACAATTGATCCTTGCATGAGTAAGTTGACTCTTGTTGTGTGCATTCATGATTGAAACTTGTGTAGCAGTGTTTGAGACATCCATTTTGAACTGTTGAACTTTAGTTTTACTTGAGGACAAGCAAAAGTTTAAGTTGCGGGTGTTGATGAGTTCGAGATTTGGACTCATTTAGGGCTTTATTTATATAGATTTAGTGTCCTCAAATACTTAATTTAGGCCAATAACTGATGAAAAACCCTTGATTTCCAGGTATATGGATTCAGAAACAAAGCAAGGACCCTAATTTGCAAAAAGGAACGAAGCAAGCTGAAAGAATGAAGAAAAGCAAGCCCGGTGATCACCAAGTCCACTTCCCGAGTCGCTGAATGGCTATTTGACCACCTAAAGTTCCAGTGTGCCAAGCCTTGAAGGAAAAAACCAGGTCGGTGAGAGAAAGTAACAGTCAGCGGATTGCCGAGTGCCTCCGCGATGTAGTATTGGATTGCCCAAAGTAACACACCTTGAGGATGCTGAAGGCCAAGGCAGAGAGGCGATGGAAATGACCAAAAGGCGGATGATCGAGTGGTTCGGCGAGCCCGACTTATTTCACCGAGTAACACATTTTTGGCTACTATAAATACATTTTTGAACTTTTAGTTTAGTATCAATTACTTTTTAGAACAAATTTTTATCAAGTTTTGAACTGTGAGACAAGTTTTGTCTAGTTTTTCTTTAGCTTTAAAGAATTTAAGTTTTTCACTTTTGAGAAATTGGAAGTGAGTGTTTGAGATTCTTTGAATTGACCATTGTAAAGACGAAATCAATCTTACCGAGTTGATGGAAACTTATTTTGGTAACGATTTTTATCTTTTTATGATGTCTAGCTAAAACCCCAATTTTTGGGGTGTGATTATGGACTGATTTAGTTTATGGGTATTGCTAATTGTTAGTTTAAATGCTCTTTAGAAGTAAGTTCAATCATTTATTGTGGTTTAATTTAAGAATTGTAGATGCAAATATAGTTCTACCTTTGTGTTCTTGGCTTGCTCGAGAGAGAGGTTTTAGAACTAAGGTGTTTGATTGATGGTCTGTGGTTATTAGGTTGTCATGGGTTCAACTCGATAGAGTGAATGCTAAACCCTTTCCCACACATTCAGCTCGAGAGAGTGAATGGACTAAGGTATGGGTTGTTCTAATTTTGCTTGCTTGTCGATGTTCGAGAGAAATCGATTTGATTCGGGTTAAATTGTTTGAGAGAAATTTTACCTCCTCTATACTCTACCTTACTTACTGATATTTAGCTAGTTTCTAATAGTTGCAATTACCCAGTTGTCTATATTAGCCTATAATTGAATCGCATCCCAAGAACCCGTATCATTATTGTTACTTCGTATTGATTTCCGCTGTTTGTAGTTAATAATCATAACCAAGACCCCCAAATGACATTCGTGTCAACCCTTGATTTGAATGATGTCTTTATTCGATAATTTCTATTCCTATGACTAATTTGACCATGTTCACACTTTCCTATTGATTCTCAAACACGTACCGCTCACTGTGGGATTCGACCCCAACTCATTTAGTTGGGTTATATACTGACTAGCGATCGTCGACACTTAGAATTGGATGAAGTGTCCTTGAAACGTTAATTAGGCCTCGTCAAACTAAATGTAATGGTGTTGATAATATTAATAAGAATTCCGTTTCTATTTACTTATTGTAGTGAAATGATTTATACCATGCTTGTTTGGGACATGTAAATTACAAAGTCTTGCGAAAATTGATTACTTTAGAAGTATTGTCTGATTTCAAAAGTGATAAATAGAAATGTGAAATTTGTGTGGAATGTAAGTTTGTTAGACATCCTTATAATTCTGTTGATAGGAATTCTAAACCTTTAGACTTAATTCACATAGATATATGCGATATAAAGTCAATACCATCTCGCGGTGGGAAAGAAATATTTTATAAATTTTATTGACGACTGCACTCGATTTTATTATGTATATTTTGCTTAATAGTAAGGATGAAGAAATTGATGCATTTAAGCAATACAAAAATGAAATGGAAAATCAATTGAATCTAAAGATAAAAATGATTTAGAGTGATAGGGGTGGACAATATGAATCTCCTTTTGTAGAGATATGTTTGGAATATGGTATTATTCATCAAACTACTAAACCCTATACACCACTGTCAAATGGTTTGGTGGAACGGAAGAACAGAACATTAAAGAAAATGATGTGAATAATAAGTCCTGTCATTTTTTGGTTCACGAATCTGATAATCTTGAAATTCATGATAATACATTAATTGAGTCAGATAACACTGAGTTCTTTGAACACATTTATCCGTATAAAACTGAATATGAGTCAACAAGTGAAAAACCAAAACGACCACGGGAAGAATCAACAGAAAACGCACTACATAACGAGGATCCTAAGCGTAGTAATTGCTAACGGAAATTCACTTCTTTCGGACCAAATTTTATGGCATTCTTGCTTGAAAACGAGCCTCTAACATTTAAAGCAACTATATCTTCGTTTGAGTCAACGTATTGGAAAGAAGTAGTCAATAGTGAGATCGAATCAATTTTAAGTAACCATACTTGGGAATTGGCTGATCTTCCTCCACGTAATAAACCTTTAGGATCAAAGTGGATCTTTAAAAGGAAAATGAAAGCCGATGGGACTATTGACAAATATAAGGCTAGACTTGTAGTCAGAGGATACAGATAAAATGAAGGTTTGGACTACTTTGATACAACTCTCCAGTAACAAGGATAACATCAATTAGGATATTAATAGCACTAGCGGCAAGGCATGATCTTAAAATCCACCAAATGGATGTCAAGACAGCCTTTTTAAATGAAGAATTGGAGAAACAAATTTACATTGAACAACCTGAAGGGTTTATAGTTCCTGGTAAAGAAGAGAAAGTGTCCAAGCTTGTGAAGTCGCTTTATGGCCTCAAGCAAGCACCCAAACAACGACATGCTAAATTTGACCAAACAAAATTGGCAAATGGATTCAAGATTAATGAATGTGATAAGTGTGTTTACATTTAAAATGTTCTGAATCATGAAGTCATTGTTTGTTTGTGTGTTGATGACATGTTAATAATGAGTAAAGATATTGACGATATTAATGCTACTAAGCGCATACTATCCAGCAAGTTCGATATGAAGGACTTAGGAGTTGTTGATTTGATCTTATGGATCAGGATTTTGAAAACTCATCAGGGACTAGCATTTTCTCAATCTCATTATATTGAAAGAGTAATGGATAAGTACAAGTACTTTAATTTCAACGATGTCAAAGCTCCAATTGATTTATGCTTTACATTTCAAAAGAATGAAGCTGAAAGTGACACTCAATTTGAATATCCTAGGGTGTTGGGAAGTTTGATGTATAGTATGCATTGTACGTGACCAGATATAGCATGTGCTATTAGCAAACTGTGTCGGTTAACTAGTAATCCTAATCAAACTCACTGGATGGCAATGAAAAGTTTGTTTGGGTATCTGAAACATACACAACTCTATGCTTTGCATTATAATAATTTTTTTGCCGTGATTGAAGGATATAGTAATGCATATTGGATCACCAACTCAAATGAAGTAAAATACACAAGTTGTTATGTGCTTACATTTGGTGGATGAGCATTCTCTTGGAAATCGTCCAAACAAACATGTATCGCTCGCTCCACAATGGCTGAATTTATTGCCTTAGATAAGGCCGGTGAAGAAGCTGAATGACTCCAGAATTTCTTAGAAGATATTCCATTTTGGCCCAAAACTGTGGGACCTATTTTCATACATTGTAATAGTCAAGCAGCAATAGGTAGGATATGGAGCGTCATGTACAATGGGAAGTCTCGTTATATACGATAGAGACATGGTACCGTAAGACAATTACTCTCTAGTGGAATTATCACGATTGACTATGTGAAGTCAAGCGATAATATGTTAGATCCACTAACGAAAGGCCTAGTAAGAGAGGCAGTTGAAAGATCATCTAAGGGAATAAGTTTATGGCTTAGGACAAATCATCATGGCGGTAACTCTATCTAGAAGACTAGAAATCCCAAGAGCTAGATTCAAGGAGAAAAATAAAGTTATGACTGACGGTTCGATATTGTCAATCAACTCAATCCATTAACATGATGAAGATGATATGCTCAAATTACAGTTCCCTAGAGAAGTATAAGCGATCGTTATCAAGTAAAGAACCCAACTTGATGGTTGGGGTCGATCCTACGAGGAATATGGTTTAGACTTAAACTTAGTTCACGATTATAATTTTTTAGTTGACTTATTTCCGAGACCAGTAAGTAAAGAGGGGGGGGGGGTTTGTGAAACAAATAACTAACTTTGTTAAGTAACAAGTGAGCAAGATTCAAACTTTGTTGTTATCAATGAGAGAGAGAAACTAGGGTGTATGTGTTCCCGATAAGCTCTTAACACGGTAATCCTAATAATAATAATCATTTCCTAGTGTATCACATGTAAAGTTGGTAAGCTAGGTATCCCTAACTGATTGTTACTCTAAATAGGGAATTTCACTCCGCACCTTGGTTCGTCTACATGTGTATAATTTATTAACCCTTACCTTTACCTTAGATTAGACATCACATCAATGTATGGCTTAGTTTTTACCCTCTCACCAATTGACATTAGACTATTAGATAGTATCACACTAAATCTCTGTTGATAATTCTTTTCTTATTAACTACCTCCTTGGTCCGAAAAGTAGCAACAAGGTGAGTTCTAATGTTAGCCACCGTTAAAAAGACTTCTAAGCGAAAGAATTACCAATATATGCATCAACACTATTCAAGAATTACTTAGTTATTATTCATACATTGTTAATTGCTCATGGTTCCCACAACCCTAGTTGTGGATTTAGTTACTCATGCTTGAAAAAACACAATTCATATTTTTAGAAGAAGAATTCATGAACTTACGTATTGAGTAGAAGAAACCCGTAATCTCCAATTGAAATTCAAAGCAAAAATCTTATAAACCGAAATTACGATATTAAATTTCCAAAGTTTACAAGTTAATTTCCAAGAAAATAGCAAGAACTAAAAGTATACAATGGTGTCTAATCCCCAAAAATGAGGTTTACATACCCTATTTAAAGAAAAATTTGTCCTAAACAAAAAGAAAAAGAAATAAGGAAATAAAACTTCTGGACGCGACTTCAATCGACGAGACTGACCTAAGGATCGTGGATCTACCTACAGTCTGTAGGTCCCTTCCGTAACTTGATACATAGAACTTTTCGATAGAAGCTGGAACCTTCAACTTTCAGATACAAACGACGGATGTGCAGTATGGACCGTAGGTTGACCTACGGTCCGTGGGTCCCCTTCCGTGGCTCTACACTTAGAACTTTTCATCAGTTACTGGAACTTTAACTCCCACTAATCATTGATGGATGTGCAGGATGGACTGTGGGTCGACCTACGCTCCATCACTCGTCTCCGTAGTTCCACACTTAGTCAGACTTCCCTGATGATCATTCCACGCCTACCCACGATGGACCGTGACTGGACCTACAGTCTATAAGTCCCCTTCGTGGGTGGATCCTTCTGCAGAATTTCAGTTGTCATCTCTCTCGACCTCGTCCAAACCTATTTTCAGCATATACCTAAATCACACCCCAGAATGGGGGTTTTTAGCCACACATCAAGAGATAAAAATTTATACCTACATGAGCTTGTATTCAAATGGGTATGAATATTTAAGTATTGTTACAGGCCAAGAATGAAGAATCCAAGTATTTATAGGTATCATAGATTTGTGCTGCAGCGGATCATTCGGTGTCATTTGTCAGAATCACCGATCAACTCGGCAATTCGCCCTTTGGTGTAGTTCACCGCCATCTCGTACCAACCTTCTGCATCATTATACTCTGGGCCATTGGGCGGTATGGTACTGATTCGCGAAACTGCTCGGCAATGCGCCGACTCCTGCCTTTTTTCGCTGACTTGATTCTTCTCTTCAGGGCTCAGCACACTGGAACAAACGGCGAAGTAAGACCCTTTGGTGACTCGCCAAGTGTACTCAGCGATCCTCAGGCCATCATTTCTTCGTTATTTTCAGCCCTTTTCGTTCCTTTTTTGCGACGTAGTGTCCATGCTCTCTTTAAGTCCAAATACCTGAAACTTAAGGGTTTTTATCATCTATTGAGATACTATAAGCATTTGAGGACACAATTTCTATTAATATGTAGTCGTAGATGAGTCAAATTTGTGGACTCATCAACACCCCCAACTTAAACTTTTGTTTGTCCTTAAGCAAACTCAAGTTCAGCTGTTCAAAAAGGGTGTCTCAAACAGTGCTACACAAGACTCAATCATGAATGAACACAAGAAGACTCAATTTACTTATGCAAGGATTAATTGTGTAATCAAAGATTCAAGTTGTGACACACCATTACCAAAAATTCTAATGCTCACAATACTTGCTTCAAATGCTAGTCCAATCTCAACTATAGTGTTCAAATGCCCTCACACAAAGAATGATTCCATATTCACACAATGGTTTCACAGTTTAAAGGTTTGGAATCATATGCAACGCTCACACTCACAAAGAAGAACATAATGCATGCTTTCACCCATAGGTTTTCCCGTATTTTCCAATAAACATTTGTTTCAGCTCACTCAAGATCAAAAAGGTCTTTTCAAGGCTTGTAATGGGGCAGAGTGCAAAGGTATGATCATTTAGACTCAGTGACTTTCATCTTCATGAAATGTGGTGCTCATAACAATTCCTTTCCTTTCCCTTTCATCATTTTCATTAGTGCTCATAAGTCATCCTTTTATTCACTTTCCATGGAATGCTTGGAAACCTCATTTCTTTTGTACTTTATTCCACAACTTTCTTTTTCTGTCTTTTCTCTTCTTCTTTTTTATATGGAGGGGTTCCATTTTTCTCAAAACCATGGGTAAGAGGGACTTTCTTGCACTTCTTTATTTGCCTTCTCTTTTCACCACACCCCTCAACTTAAACTTTTGGCCTAGGTTGGCTATTCCAACTAACCACAACTTTATGAGGATTATGGGTAGTGGAGAAAGAATGGTCTAGGTTTCATCAAGTTTCTTCCAAAGGAATGGTAAGGTTCAAGGGGTGCTCAAAAGAGGTTCACACACTGACAAGGTAATTCACAAAAGAGGTATATGTCAAATTGGCTCACACTCATAAAAATTGCCTAAGATCATATCAAGAGAAAGCTTCACTTAGTTGACTGGACCAACGGGGCAAATTCTAGGATCTATCATGCATAGTTCACAGGTAAGCTCTTCACACTAGGCATTGACACTATAAGTTAAACAAGACTCCACACTTTCACTAGTGTGCAATGATCATCACAAGAGAATCAATTTGATACAAGGCTAGTCATAACGAGATGCAAAGAGTTCACAAATTGTCTATGCAACTTCATTTGGACTCATCGTAGCCACGCATTCATGTTTGTTCGATTGTAAGCACTATTCAACTCATCGGTATTGTTCGGGACCGAGACTTAAATTTTGCAAAAGAACAGCCACTTCATCACACAAGTGGTGGCAAAAATGTTTGAAAAATTCAAAAAATTTCAGAAAGGTCAAAATTATTTAACAATTTAAAACAAGAAGGGAACCATAAGCTCAAACCTCCACAAAAAGCAGTATTTTACACAATGATATCTCAAAGCCCAAATACGTAAGCAAAAACATGAGCAAAAGTAGCTCACAAAAGGTGGGCCTCACCCTCAAATGCAATGAACAGAATCCGAAATGTAAAATAAAGAAAGACAGAGAGGGAGGTAAAGAGTTGATCTTGGCTAATCGGTCGCTCCCTCTGTTTGGGCATCAGTGCCTGACGTGTCAGCCTGGAATTTTATAATGGCCCCCGGAGCTTCTTCAAAAGATTTAGCAGCAGTTGACTTACTAAGATTGTCCAAGTCATGAGCCGCCAAAGAAGAGTGGATGGCTGTGAAGAATCCACGTTTCGACGAGGGGATATTGAGGTCTCGGGGATTTGTTCCCTTGCTGGCACTGGGCTTCTTGCCCTCATTATCCATTTTAGGGGGATTTGTTGCCTTTGTATTCTTCCTGAATTTTTTTTCTCTTGTTTGTCGGGGTGGCATATCTCTTCCCGCTACTTTTGGTCAAGCCATTTTTGCAAAGCTTCGAGAAAAAGTTAGAAATTATTCAAATAATGCAGTTTAATTGCAGAATCACTACACCAAACTACTTGGCGAAGCGCACAATTAATTAGGTAGTTCACCGAGTGCAGTACGTAGAGAATACAAGGGTATAGACAAAGGGCGATAAGAACACTTTCGGCGAGTTGCCGAGTGCTTTCGGCGCCCTCAGACTTCTCTCCGAAACAGTATCAAATATCAATCAAAGCGCCACATTATCGACAAGATGGGGACATTAGGTGAACCACCGAGTTGTTCGGTGAGCTCGACCTAACTCGCCAATCAATCCAACATGCCAATTTTTGACTCATCTTTTCGAATTCAACCCCGTGACCCCCGAAAGCACAATTAAGGCATGCACTACTCATATTAGGCTTAGAACTAGTGACAATCATGCTCAACCTACAAATATTAAGTCAGTTTAAAAACGCAACCTTCAGGAATTAACTATTTAACTTAGTACAGGTAGGATTTGTAAATCTAACGGGCAAACAAATATTCTACTCCTACTAGAGAATCCCAGCACAAATCAACAAGGTGATATCATTGCATTTAGTCCAAAATTGGTAGAAAGAACTCAGAGTTTGGGAACCAAACTTTCGTGCTAACTAGAATGGAATTGATTCACTAGGCAGCAATGTAATTCAAGTCCCGAACACAAATCAACAACTAAAATACTGTAAAAGTGTAGGGATCTTCAAGATAGAGTACATGTGTGAGTTTGGGTCGATAAAAAGTGAGGGAAAGTGAATGAAGTTGAAACTTTTAAACTTTTGGCTTGCAAAACCGTCCAGTTTTCGCCCATTCGGTGACATTAGTTATGATCGTCGAACCTCTTGGCGACTCCCTGAGTGAGCACTCGACTCGCCGAGTTTTACAGGACCTTCAGTCATCGTGAAGGTCCAAACAGAGGTTTCTATCGTGATCGCTGACATGGTCGGTGATTTACCAATAATTTCCAAAGCTCGTCGAGTTTTACAAACTCCAATATTGACGATGCCTTGAGTCATACGGTAGGCAAGGTTAGAATCGCCAAACTCCTTCGGCGACCTGCCGATTGGATCTATTGCTTGCCATCCTTCACTTTTTCAAACACTTCTCATACATTAACCTGTACAAACAACACACCATTATTTTATCAAGAAATAAGTAATAATAGTACAAATAAAGCAATTAAAGGGGTTTCGGGTTGCTTCCCAAACAACACCTTAGTTATCGTCGTGGCACGACACTACTGCATCTTCAAATCTCACTCTTGGGGTTAGCCATAGTATTACTAGGCGAACACCCTTGCTGTCTCGGATTAAAGTGAGACGAGATATGACCCATTTGTGTCTCCAACTGCTTGATTGAAACAAAATGGGAGGTGACGGTCTAGCTGAGGGTAGAAACATCTTCTTTCATGCCTTTCAGCATTTTGTCTGACCCTTCAACTTTGTTGAGGATACGCGAAAGCATATCCTCACACCTACCACCCTCTGAGTCCTTTGGATTTTGGCGTTCATGGGAGGCACATAACTGTCCTTTTCCCCATCCTTCCTATTAGGATTTCGATCTCTCCATTCTCAATCCTTCCATCCTTCATCTCTAGCCTAACCTTGGTTTCCATCCTGCCTTGGGTAGTTTGAATGATAACCACCACCTTGGTTAGCTAGGAAGTTCACCTCCTCATTATATAATGCTTCGAAATTCGCCTCCTCACAATTTGCACATCTGACGCCCACACCGTTGACACCTCGGGCACTAGTCCCCATGACATTTTTGGATAAATTATCAAGTTGTGTCATGATCTTGGCCATGTTTTCATCTCTCTCATTATCTTTGTCCATCTGCTGCTTGGGTAGTTTGAATGTGAGAGGGGAGACTTGTTCTTGTTGGGCGTACCATGCCCTATTAATGGTTGTCATGTCATATAAGAGTTGGGCTACTACTGCATATGGCTGCTGCATTAAGCCTCCAGGCGAGAGTTGGTCAGCGACACCTTTGTTTATTGAATCAAAACTCTGGTAAAGGTATTGAAGTAGCACGTTGTCCGGCAAACAGTGGGTTGGGCATTATAGCACCAATTTTTTAAACCGGAGCCAAGTTTCGTGCTGATGCTTTCTTTCTAGACATTTAAAGCTCTGGATACTATCCCTCAGTGACATCATCTTAGAGGGACAGAAAAATCACACTTGAAATTCTGTTACTAGTTCCTCCCAAGAAGTAATTAATTCACGTGGTAGCTTGGCTAGCCACTTGCACGCCTCTCACATCAACGAGAAAAGGAATAGCCTCAATAAGACCAACCAGACCAACTCTTGAGAGATGTTTTTGAATGAGAATGATGTGCATACATCTACAAAGTTTCGAAGATACTCGTGAGGGTCCTCATGAGCCAGTCCTCTAAAAAGTCCCTTTAGTTACAAGAGTTACAACATGGTTCTCGTTATGTGGAACACTACATTTCCCTCGGCTGGGGTAAACGGATGGCTCCAACACCTCCCATGAGATGGGTGATAACAGCAAGGTTAAGGGAGATCACAAATAGAGAATTGAATATTAGAATGCGGAAGCACAAAGAAAAGAAACAAAAAAACTAACTAAAGATATGGGAAATTCGAAGGAAAGATCCACGAATTTCCAAGGATTAGATGTTCTAAGGCCTTGAAAAGATCCAAGTAACAACGTATAGATTTATGGAAGAAATCTAACACCTTTACTTGAGAAAACGA